>CM042389.1:12295307-12455307 GCA_023634145.1 Thymallus thymallus
CTTATTTACTAATGAATCAGCCAACATGTGATCCATTGAATATAGGGCAAACCAAACTTCCTGTTTATATGCCCACCACACATGTTGGCTTTTCCAGTGATTATGTTATGTCAGAACTGAGAAGGATACTCAGGAGCAAGTCTTTGACTGGTGTTATTAATTGAAGAATGGAGCTTGAGGATCTCTCTCGACGGTTTTAGGGTGTAGTGTTTAAGCAGCTTCTTTCTGCTCTTTGAAGATTATCACTATTCTTAATAATAACTCTCACCCTTGATGTTTTAAGATGCAGAGGCAACAGGTTTCCCTCTTAGCTCTTTTCTGCCAGTTATTTGGAAGGAGTTTATGCTCTCCATGGCTACAATAATCAGTTTTCTTTTCTTCCAAGCAATTAATTATTTTTCGTCCCAGTCGGCCTGTAATAGGGATTTTTAATGAAAGTGCATTTTCAGAGCAACAAGTTTTCCAGGATTTGAATCCCGGTGGTCTCCCTCGGTTACTCAAGTTTTATGCTCTCATAAATGTTCACTGTGTGATGGATCATAGCAGGTGTTGCCGGTTAATTAACTATTTATTAGAGTTAAAACTTTTGAGACATTATTGCCCATTATGAAATAACTCATACTCACAGACATTTGTAAAAGTCTAAATAAATACCTTAGTTTATGACTCTGGGCTGTCTTGGTTTTATGGGTTAGTGTTGGCTGAGGTCGACACTTTCACTGTAATTATAGCAATTTTCCCAACGGTTTGATTTAAGATTTCACATAAACATTACTTCTATCAAATATATATGATGTATGTTGGGAAATGAGCAAATGTTTTCATACTGACTGGCCCTCAACATAGTATGGAGAATAGAGAGAATTCCAGGCTCTCCATCCTTAACCTCTTCTCTACCTCTTTCTCTCCCTTATCTGTCCTGTAGAAGTTAGCTCCATGGGTGGGCCTGAGGAAGATCAACATCTCGTACTGGGGCTGGGAGGACATGTCTCCATTCACCAACTCCTCTCTGCAGTGGCTGCCCGGAGAGCCCAGCGACTCAGGCTTCTGTGCCTACCTGGAGAGGGCAGAGGTGGCAGGGCTCAAGGCTAACCCATGCACCGCCACCACCGACGGACTCATCTGTGAAAAACCAGTTGGTGAGAGAGGGAGGGAGGATGAGGGAAGGAGAGCTGGAGAATAATTGACGTGGCGGTGATATGAATAATAACGACTAAATACAGACTAATTCTCAGACACCTGCAACCCTTGTGAATCCCAAGAAGCCTCCTTTGAACATTTGATTGACCCATTCAGCAGTTGCTAGTATGTAATCATTCTAAAGCTCAATCAGACACAATGGAATTGGAGTGGCAAAGAAAAGTTTCCAACCAGAAAACCCGCTGGGTTGCCATCATCAGTGACAAGGGGCAGAATTCAGTAGTCTAGTGAATTTAAAAGTGGACAGATTGCATGTGGAGAGAGACTGTATTTTTTTTGGAAGAGTAGCGGTACGACTGGAGAAGATCACAGCCCGGAGTGTTGGACATTAGCTGACCTTCCTCCCCATCACGGCCCCCTAGTGACCGACCGTCCCACTCACACAAACAAGGAAACTGGAAACACGACACACGAACAGGCCCGTCTGACTCAGTCTGCTTTTATCCCCACTGAACCAGTCTAGAACTAATTTAAGAGCCCAGAATAGCTGGGGAGCGTAAGCAAATGAATCCTCAAATGTGTGGTTTTGGCCGCCGTCCCTCCCATAGCTCCACTTTGTAGTGACAGAAGGCAGGGGGGGATGGGTAATGGAAGACATCCTGCAGGTTCTCATTACACTCTGAAATAACTTGCCTGTCCTAACTCCGCTCAAGTGATGGGGACAGACAGAGGGAGGAAATTAGTCTTGGTTACCGTCTGCTCTTGAGTTAAATTACTTATTTAATGAATGGTTATAGGTATACATGCTGTAAAAATACTCTGTCCAAGGTAGAGATAAAATGTCTGTTTTAGACACTACATGAACTGCTGATTTTCAGCACTACTTTCAGGCTGTGCAGTGGACAGACATTATTTAAATCTTATCTTATTTTCTCTTGTCGACAGTGAGCCCCAACCAGAGTGCCCGTCCGTGTAAGACTCCTTGCTCCCTGCGCACCACCTGTGCCAACTGCACCAGCCAGGCCATGGAGTGTATGTGGTGCAGCAGCACCCAGCGATGTGTGGACTCCAACGCCTACGTCATCTCCTTCCCCTACGGACAGTGTCTGGAGTGGCAGACTGGAGACTGTGTCTGTGAGTATACCGGTCAAACTGTCCAGCATCCATTGTGTGTGTGTGTGTGTGTGTGTGTGTGTGTCTTCAACACAACCTCCAAAAGGAATCCGTGCAAATGGCAAAGTTAAAAAACCAGTAACTCGGAACAAATACAACTGCTTGTCATCGTATCACTACTATTGACACTAATGCTAGTGAAGTGGTAAGCACAATCGTTGCCTTATGACAGCATTGCTCTGGTAGATGCTGTTGGTAGAAAACTTTTTAGAGTAGAATTGATATGTTGATGGATTTAATTGTTTATTTCAGTACCTTGCACACAGAACAAAACCTCTCCCTCGCTCTCCTCGGGTCTCCTTTCTCTGTATCTGTCTTTCTCTGTCTGTCTCTCTCTCTCTCTGTCTCGGTCTCGCTCTCTCTGTGTCTCTCTCTGTCCCACTCCATATTCAGCATAGTTAAAGTTCTTGGTTGTTAGTAGTGAATACTTCAGGGTTAATGTAGCTCAGAGAGATCAGATCAGATGTTTGTGGATTCGTTCTGCTCCACAGTCAGTCAGGTGCTTCCACTTCCCTAGACTTAGGTGTGTGCACGGTGGGTACTGCCGTGGGTACTATGGGAAAATCAATAAAGTATCGACGTTTATCCAACTCGAATGAAAAGTACATGTTCTGGTGTTTGTTTTATTTGAACTAAAAGCCCTCCGTTAAAGGTCTCAGATGTTCGATTGGTTCTGGGATTTTTACCTTCTCATGATATATAGTTCCTTTTATGTCCGAAAATCTCCAGACTTTGTTATGAGATAAACATGATACGTGTTTTACACAATTACTATTTTGAAAAGTCATGTCGAGCCGATTTTGGTACCAACAGTAACTCTTTGTGAGTCTGTTCTTATAGTAAAATGCAACAAGTAACTTGCGGTGTGCCTTCTGAAGACTTCCTCTGTTTTACCACTTCATCATGTGAACAATTAAACAGATCGGGGAAGAGCTTTCACCACATGTTGTCATGGTCACAATATTCCTGGACACCTTCTCATTATACCACAGCAGCGAAAGTATTCACAGTACATGTCATATTACGCCACATCCCCTCAGTGCCACCAACAGGGGAGTCTGAAGTCATTACCATTCAGCTACTAAATGATGGTCAGTGTGCTTGTAGGGTATTCATTTTATGGCCTGACATTTCTGATTACACTAAATACTTTATACATATCGGTTCTGAGATTTGGGGAATTTAATTAGGCAAATGGTACTATTGTTTTTATTGTCCTCCAGAGTAATGCAACTCACGGAAGCCTGACAATATGGAGCCAATCAAAATGTAAATGGGTTTTAGCGTCGCTGCGTATGTCAAGCCCGTATCATGCTTTTGTACTTCAGAACGTAGAGATAAAGGAATATACTGTAACAGCTGTGATAATGTCTTTTTGTTTTTAACATGTTCATTTAAAGAAATGTCATAGTTTGCCCTAGGATTATTTGATACATTTTAGTATGTTGCGGGTTTTTTTAGGGAGAGAACAAATATACAAAACTCAATTATTATTCGACTCCATTGCCAATAAGCTGCAGGGTAGTGTGGTTCTTTGCCTGTTCACTTCGGATGAAAATCCTTGCCAAGGATTTCCCATCAACTTAGCCTTTTCTCCATCCACAGTAACTTTCCATCTTTTGTTTTTGGTAGATGAATTTTTGTGTTTTTGTTAGGAGGTGATATTGTGAGAAACAGGAAACAAGATTCACTTTTTGGTGTACTAGCCACAGGATGTATATATCTCAGAAGGACGGGGGAGGTCAGCGACTCCAATCTGGTTGTGCTCCTAAAAGAATGTCCCTTTAAACACAGTGTGATTCTGCTGCTGCTCCTGGAAATGGTCTTTCTCCCCGTTAAGGTCACATTTCAGCAGGTAATTAGAACTCTGCCAGGCCCCTGTTCTCCTTAGTTAGGTTCAGCTTACCTCCAGTTTACCTCGAATGAGGGCGGTGTCCATCTCAGAGCGATTCACCATCCCCATCCATCTACCTGGCACACCTCCCAAATGTCCAGCAGCATTAACCTGACCAACACCGGCATATGCTCATTAAGCAATCAACCATCCTCCCCCTGTGCTTTGAGCTCACACAGAGTGCTACAGCCCAGCAGGAGCATAAAGGGAATCTTGACTGAAGGAGTTGAAAATACCCCAAACATTCCTTATCGCAGGTCACTTCAACGGCTGACTATCCAGGACCATAAAGAAAAAGGAGCTCTGTTTCTACATAGATCTGATCATTTATTGACGGGACATACAAACAGGCTTACGTTTTGGCATAGCAGTTCACTCTATTCTCCATACAGATGCTCCATTCAGAGATCTGTCCTTGAGAAGGATAAAAGTCATTTGCAGTTCTTTAAAGATGAGTTGTTCTTAAGACAACCCCAGCACTGTTTGAGAGAACAATATATTTTTAGAGGTTGTTTTACTCTACCGCATAGGCTTTTGTTATGTGATCGGCACAGGTTGGGCTGGGTTATGTTTAATTTAAAGCGTTCTCAACACACAGTGGAAAAAGACAGGAAATGAATGAGGACAGGGTATGAACCTCCTGAAATATGAAGTAGATGGGAGTCAGAATGATGAAAGACTTTGAGTGTTGTATATGATTGCTTATCGAACTATCGTCTCTGGTATGCGTAAACCTAGCTTCATGCTTTTTGAAATGAAGGATTCTGCTATTTGGTTCTTGCTACTTGGAGTGGCACTTTTGCTTGAACTTGAAACAAGTACAAGATCCCTTTTAGAAAGCCTAAAACACTGTTGGCGCTTAGGAAGACAATATTTCCACACTGTGTAAACACTACGGCCTCTCTGAGGCCGGGTGAGGGGAGAGGAGAGCTTATGTGTTTGTAATTATGAAGCACAAGATTGTAGTTGGAGACGAGCACCTAGAAATGAATCAGCAGTGTGGTTGAATAATGCAACAGGGACAGACTCTGAAACACAGATTTTTGGGGAGAGAAGTTCAGCAAACACATCTGTGGCTTATGGAAATGGGATTGGTTCAAAACCCCATCTTCTGGCAAAAATTCTAATTCTACCATTCACTCAGGGAAACTCACATGGCAATGGAAGGGAATATCTTGGATAACTTCCTCATACCTTTTGGTTTCATAAGAGTTATTTTTAAGTTCATATTGTTGTGCTCACAACCTCACAACATGATGGCCAAACCCGAAGAAGCTATGTGAAAGGCCTCAGTCAATCATTTACATTAATAATGTGTTATTATTATACAGTATAAGCAGGCTATAAATATTGGATCACAATCACATTATTTCCTCTCATGCTCGACAACAAGTTCAAAGAAGGAAAATAACAAAACAATGAATACATGTTTAATCGACCAGTCCAACTTCACACGCTCTGAAAGAAAAACGATTGAACTACCCCACCTAAACGATTGAACTACCCCACCTAAACGATTGAACTACCCCACCTAAACGATTGAACTACCCCACCTAAACGATTGAACTACCCCACCTAAACGATTGAACTACCCCACCTAAACGATTGAACTACCCCACCTAAACGATTGAACTACCCCACCTAAACGATTGAACTACCCCACCTAAACGATTGAACTACCCCACCTAAACGATTGAACTACCCCACCTAAACGATTGAACTACCCCACCTAAACGATTGAACTACCCCACCTAAACGATTGAACTACCCCACCTAAACGATTGAACTACCCCACCTAAACGATTGAACTACCCCACCTAAACGATTGAACTACCCCACCTAAACGATTGAACTACCCCACCTAAACGATTGAACTACCCCACCTAAACGATTGAACTACCCCACCTAAACGATTGAACTACCCCACCTAAACGATTGAACTACCCCACCAAGCTTACTTCTGCTTCTGGATCCATAAATAGAAGTTATGAATGGAGATTTTCTTTGTAAGCATTGAATGTAGTAAAATATTTAATTTCTAATAATGTCCCAGTAAAGCTTTTTGTTTGAATGTCAGAAACATTTTATGAATACCAATGTTACTCAATAGAGACAACATTTTATGAATACCAATGTTACTCAATAGAGACAACATTTTATGAATACCAATGTTACTCAATAGAGACAACATTTTATGAATACCAATGTTACTCAATAGAGACAACATTTTATGAAAAGGAATTACATTTATTTACAAAAGAAAAGGTCAAGCCATTGGAAAGTTTAAGCAATATAATGCGCTTTTTTTACTGGATATGTTTTCAAGAAAAATTTAATGTTGACAAGGAAGTTAGAAGTGAATTAGTCCCTACTCTGCATCGTCAAGGAAAGGCAGTTAAGATTGTATATTTGTTAGAGTCACTCTAACTAAATGTCTGTAGATACACATGTTAGCGGTGCATGGGTAAAATCACCGGGGAAGCCAATCCTGGAAAAAAAGCCATATTACAACATGTACTACCATTCAAAAGTTTGGGGTCAAATGTCCTTGTTTTTTTTTTGTCCATTAAAATAACATAAAATGTATCATAAATACAGTGCAGACATTGGTAATGTTGTAAATGACTATTGTAGCTGGAAACGGCTGATTTTTTTAATGGAATATCTACATAGGCGTACAGAGGCCCATTATCAGCAACCATCACTCCTGTGTTCCAATGGCACGTTGTGTTAGCTAATCCAAGTTTATCATTTTAAAATGATAATTGATCATTAGAAAACCCTTTTGCAATTATGTTAGCACAGCTGAAAACTGTTGTGCTGATTAAAGAAGCAATAAAACTGGCCTTCTTTAGACTAGTTGAGTATCTGGAGCATCAGCATTTGTGGGTTCGATTACATTATCAAAATGACCAGAAACAAATACATTTCTTCTGAAACTCGTTAGTCTATTCTTGTTCTGAGAAATTAAGGCTATTCCATGCGAGAAATTGCCAAGAAACTGAAGATCTCGTACAACGCTGTGTACTACGCCCTTCACAGAACAGCGCAAACTGGCTCTAACCAGAGTAGAAAGAGGAGTGGGAGGCCCTGGTGCACAACTGAGCAAGAGGACAAGTACATTAGAGTGTCTAGTTTGAGAAACACTTCACAAGTCCTCAACTGGCAGCTTCATTAAATAGTACCCACAAAACACAAGTTTCAACGTCAACAGTGAAGAGGCGACTTCCTAGAGCTGGCCACTCAGCCAAACTGAGCAATCGGGGGAGAATTTTTATTTACAGTAAGAGTCAGTGTCTAAGAAAGTGTTAGAGGCGACTTCCTAGAGCTGGCCACTCAGCCAAACTGAGCAATCGGGGGAGAATTTTTATTTACAGTAAGAGTCAGTGTCTAAGAAAGTGTTAGATAGCATTGCTTCCCAATGCCAACAGAATGAATAAAGTAAGTAACAAATGTCTACTTTATTGATGTGGTGGATGGATGTAACAGTGGTTACTTATACTACGGATTCATGCTATCAAGAACAGCCAAGTATTCTATGAGGGACTTTTCTATGTGTCTAAATACATATTAATATTTTGCTCTGTCTCGCTTTCTCTCCTTCTCCCCTTCTCCCCTTCTAGCTCAGAACTGTTCTGGCCTGAGGACGTGTGGCCAGTGTTTGGATCAGGCAGAGTGTGGCTGGTGTGGAGACCCCAGTAACACAGGGAAGGGCCAGTGTATGGAGGGGTCGTACCGCGGGCCCATGAAAAGCCCCTCCAGACAACCCAGAGACAGGGAGAGGGACAGAGACATGGTGCTGGAGCCTGGTCTGTGCCCCAAAGATAAAGGGTTCGACTGGGCCTACATCCACTGCCCTGGTTAGTCAACAGACACTCATATAGAGAGAGGGCGAGAGATATGTCATGTAGCACATCAATACAACCATAAATGCACAAAAACACATTTGCATGTTTACCACATTTGTATTCCATCCCTTGCCTTCACACTTAAAGCTATACACCCCCTCCCTCCCTCTTCCCCAGCCTGTCAGTGTAACGGCCACAGTACGTGTGTGAACGGCAGTGTTTGTGAGCAGTGCAGGAACTTGACCACCGGACCGCAGTGCCAGACCTGCATGCCTGGTTACCATGGCGACCCCACTAACGGCGGGAAGTGCCAGGGTAAGTACAGTGATGGGTGCAGTGCACCAGAGTGGACTGGAGGAGCCAGTGTTTAAAGGCTTTGGCTCTGAGATCTGTCTTAAGGATCGGACCCTTCATCTCAATTTCCGCCTAAAATGACATACCCAAATCTAACTGCCTGTAGCTCAGGACTTGAAGCAAGGATATGCATATTCTTCATACTATTTGAAAGGAAACACTTTGATGTTTGTGGAAATGTGAAATTAATGTAGGAGAATAACACATTAGATCTGGTAAAAGAAAGAAAGAAAAAAAACATTTTCAAAATGTGTTTTTGTTGCATCATCTTTGAAATGCAAAAGAAAGGCTAAACATTGACTTACAAAGCTGGGTGTAATTTAGATGTTGTCCACAAGAGGGCAGCAGTGTGCACACAACACAACATTTCAGACTGATACATTGAAGAATAAGAGCTCTACATAATATTTTGTATCAAGTGTCCCTCACGAGTTTGCCCAAATGTACCCAAGTGGCTGAATTGGTCAATTGATACATTTCCAAGTACATATCTATAGAGAGCATACAAAATGCTATAGAAGTAAAAAATGTAAGTTTACACACTCCCTGAAATGTCATACATGATGGATCATTAGCTTCCCTACATAAAAGGTACTAACCTGGGTGTGGAGCCAGAGACAGTAGAGGGAGAAGCCAGTTCCTACATTTGAATGGGGGATGGAGGAATTAAATGTTGCATTTTTTTTAAGTTGACTTCCACAGGTCATGTTACTCTCTACTACTATTGAGGATTTTTTTTTTTATCTGTTAGAACCGCTGTTTACTATTACTTATTTTATTTACCCTTTATTTTAGCACTGCATCAATACATCAAATACACAACACATATCTATAAACATATATATTATATAGAGTATGGGGGGAACAATCACTATAATGAAATATGTGGATTAATAGGCAATACGACACATAGACTATACTAATATATTGTATGCCTCAGGTCTATATATTATATATACATATATAGAAAATCCAAGACAGATCTTAAATGAATATGCAACCATTTAAACAACTGGATTAGCACGAGAAGCAAAAACATATTTTTCTTACTGATCTAAAAAAGTAACGTTACCTTCTCCTTCCAGTCTTTCTTGCGTGCAGGACTCCTCGTGTCACTCTCCCGGTCCTTTTCTGCAATAATCTCATCCAAAAGTGTATACTTGAAGTTAAATTTAGCGTTTATACTCTTAGTAGCCATGTTGTACGTTTAAATCCCTTGTGCCCTGTGGATTTTCAATGGAGAATGAATCGCGTTGCGCACAGCCATAGAACAATGGCTGTTACTCCTACAAAGGGTCATCACATACTCATGTAAAGCCCAGCTCATTGGCTATCTTGCTAGCTATGTCTTTAAAACGATAGGTGGTCGTTGGACCAAGAGACTGTCAATCAAGTGAACACCGCCCGTCTCATTGGTACTTAATGATGTCTGTCCTTCGTGGGCTAATATACAGTTGAATTCGGAAGTTTACATGCACCTTAGCCAAATACATTTAAACTCAGTTTTTCACAATTCCTGACATTTTAATCCTAGTAAAAATTCGATGGTCATTATGGCCAAACAGTTCTATTTTTGTTTCATCAGACCAGAGGATATTTCTCCAAAAAGTATGATCTTTGTCCCCATGTGCAGTTGCAAACCGTAGTCCGTAGTTTTATGGCGGTTTTGGAGCAGTGGCTTCTTCCTTGCTGTGCGGCATTTCAGGTTATGTCGATATAGGACTTGTTTTACTGTGGATATAGAATATTTTGTACCTGTTTCCTCCAGCATCTTCACAAGGTCCTTTGCTGTTGTTCTGGGATTGATTTGCACTTTTCACACCAAAGTACGTTCATCTCTAGAAGACGGAATGCGTCTCCTTCCTGAGCGGTATGACGGCTGCATGGTCCCATGGTGTATATACTTGTGTACTATGGTTTGTACAGATGAACTTGCTACCTTCAGGCATTTGGAAATTGCTCCCAAGGATGAACCAGACTTGTGAGGTCTTGGCTGATTTCTTTAGATTTTCCCCATGATGTCGAGCAAAGAGGCAGTGAGTTTGAAGGTAGGCCTTGAAATACATCCACACCTCCAATTGACTCAAATGATGTCAATTAGCCTATCAGAAGCTTCTAAAGCCATGACATAATTTTCTGGAATTTTCCAAGCTGTTTAAAGGCACAGTCAACTTAGTGTATGTAAACTTCTGACCCACTTGAATTGTGATATAGTGAATTATAAGTGAAATAATCTGTATGTAAACAAAACCCAGAAAGTTTTTGTTTACAACGCCATTCTAGTCAAATATCGCATATTGAGCAACTTGCCCGATTTCAGGACACGGATCCAGTAGAGGTTAAAGGCTTTGGCTCTGAGATCTGTGCGTCCTCCAAGAGGCAGACTGTTTGAATGTGTTTGAACAACAGTAGAGGCAGAAACGACTGTGTTGAAAGATGCAGTAGACAGGCGCTTCAGCAGCTCTGTGTTTAATCAGAGTTCTATCAACCCTGTCCAGTCCTGTGGTGAAGATTGTTATGAAACCCTGATTCAGTCCATCCACAACACTATCTCTCAATGTGTCAGGTAGGGAGAGGGATAGGGGGAGAGGGATAGGGGGAGAGGGAGAGGGGGGGAGAGAGGGAGAGAGGGGGTGTAATAATATCATTCTCCAGCTGACAGATGTGCGTATTCCCCGCTTGGCACATGACATTAAATCACTCTTAATCATTTTCTTAAATCTTGGAGTTGACTGGCGACGAGCACGTTTTGATAGATGCTCTCCTCTCTCACACGCCCTCTCTCCTCCCCTCTGTCTTTCCCCCTCCATCAATTTATTGACTACCGTCCGTCATATATATATATATATATATATATATATATATATATATACACACCTCCCCACTACTGCTGCTTGTTTACCAGACTGACTCCTGAGGACTGTGCCTATAGAGGCTGTTTCACTCCTCAGTCTTACACTATAGATAGATTTACCTGGGCCTTAAGTCACTGATATGATCCTTGAGAGGAAGAGGGAGGGAGAGGGAGAGGGGGAGGGGGAGAGAATTATGAGGAGCTCAGAGCTGCCCTTGGAGATGGTAAGAATGGATAACAGAAGGATGATGAAGGAGGAGAGATTGCCCAGTCTGGTGTCCCTGTGACGGATGAAGAGCTGACCTTGTACAATGTGAGAGGGGGCTGTGGGTGTGTTTTCACATACGTTATGTGGTGAGGAGAAAAGCCCTCCAAGTCTATCACTGACAGGTTCACCTTGTAAAGACACTGAAACCGTCTGCTCAGCCCAGCCCAGTCTAGCTTGGCTTGACTCTCTGCAGCAGACCTCTCTCTGGGGCTTACAGTACTGAGAGGGAGAGAGAACACTATTAGCAGTAGCCTGTGGTTCGGTGTGCATGTCAATTGACTTTTGAAAGACAGACCAGCCTTGTGACATGACATGTTGTATAGGGGTTGGAGAGGTGATTTGATAGAGCTTGGTGAGGGAATTTACTGTACAAGACCAAAACGTACAATACCAGACACTTTCTGTTGGCTACAATACCAAAACAAAGTAAGACAGCCAGTGTTGCCAAGCTACACTAAACCTGGTTGATGCGATGTGCCACGGTAAGCGTTTGCTCTCTTGTTATGGTAGCCATGACTGATAAAGCTGTAGTAGTACTTGTGTAACACTCTTCTGAAAAACATCTGTCTGGCCTACTGTATTATTATTATTTTTTCTCTGGACAAGTGGCAGCTTAATAAGTCTGACTTCAAGGGTGTTTTTTTTCACTAACTGCACTGTAGGCACACAGTCAGACAACAGTCACACAGGGAGCCCCAGCAAGCTGTTGGTTGGTGTTCTTTCTGGTTCTTTCTCTCTCTCTCCTCCTCTCTCCCTCCTCCTCTCCCTCCCTCTCCTCCTCTCCCTCCCTCTCCTCCTCTCCCTCTCTCCTCCTCCTCTCCCTCTCTCCTCCTCTCCCTCTCTACTCCTCCTCTCCCTCCCTCTCCTCCTCTCCCTCTCTCCTTCTCGCTCTCCCTCCTCCTCTCCCTTGCTCTCCTCCCCCCTCTCTCTCTCCTCCTCTCTCTCTCTCCTCCTCTCCCTTGCTCTCCTCCCCCCTCTCTCTCTCCTCCTCTCTCTCTCTCCCTTCCTTCCTCTCCTTCTCTCTCCTCCTCTCTCTCTCTCTCTCTCTCCCTTCCTTCCTCTCCTTCTCTCTCCTCCTCTCTCTCTCTCTCTCTCCCTTCCTTCCTCTCCTTCTCTCTCCTCCTCTCTCTCTCTCTCTCCCTTCCTTCCTCTCCTTCTCTCTCCTCCTCTCTCTCTCTCTCTCCTCCTTCTCCCTCCTCCTCTCTCTCCTCTCTACAGTGTTACACAAGTAATACTCTCTCCTCCCCCCTCTCTCTCTCCTCCTCTCCCTCTCTCTCTCTCTCTCTCTCTCTCTCTCTCTCTCCTCCTTCTCCCTCCTCCTCTCTCTCCTCTCTACAGTGTTACACAAGTACTACTCTCTCCTCCCTCTCTCTCCTCCTCCCTCTCTCTTCCTCGCCCTCTCTCTCCTCCTCCCTCTCTTCCTCGCCCTCTCTCTCCTCCTCCCTCTCTCTTCCTCGCCCTCTCTCCTCCTCCCTCTCTCTCCTTACTCTCTCTCTCTCTCTCCTTCCTCTCTCTCTCTCCTCCTCTCCCTTTCCTCCTCTCTCTTCTTCGTCTCCTTCTCTCTCCTCCTCTTTCTCTCTCCTCCTCTGCTTCTCTCTCCTCCTCTCTCCTTCTCTCTCTCTCTCTCTCCTTTCTCCTTCTCTCTCCTCCTCTCTCCTTCTCTCTCTCTCTCTCTCCTTTCTCCTTCTCTCTCCTCCTCTCTCTCTCCTTCTTTCTCCTCCTGTCCCTCCCTTTCTTCCTCCTTGCATAAAGCCAGCACTACATCACTACAGAGTCCAATTAAAATGCTGTTTATTGCTTTTGGATATGGCATGCTGTGCTAGCCTGGTGAATTCCATTATAGGCTCTTGGTAGAGTCTGTCTTGGGGTCTTGTCTGTCTTGGGGTCTTGTCTGTCTTGGGGTCTTGTCTGTCTTGGGGTCTTGTCTGTCTTGGGGTCTTGTCTGTCTTGGGGTGTGTCTTGGTGTGTGTCTTGGTGTGTGTCTTGGTGTGTGTCTTGTCTGTCTGTCTTGGTGTCTGTCTGTCTTGGTGTGTGTCTTGTCTGTCTGTCTTGGTGTCTTGTCTGTCTTGTCTGTCTGTCTTGGTGTCTTGTCTGTCTGTCTTGTCTGTCTGTCTTGGTGTCTTGTCTGTCTGTCTTGGTGTCTTGTCTGTCTTGGTGTCTGTCTGTTTTGGTGTCTGGGTGTCTGTCTGTCTTGGTGTCTGTCTTGTCTGTCTGTCTTGGTGTCTGTCTTGTCTGTCTGTCTTTGTTGTCTTGGTCTCTGTCTTGCTCTCAATGATGCCTCCTGAGGGGATTCATAAACTCTTTTTGCGTTGTTGTTTGGTGCCCTCTAACCTTTCACATCTCACAATGTCCCCCCCAACCACTGAGATCTCATGCAGAAATGTCTTAATGCAGGAGTAGCTACTTCAACACCTTATCCCCCTCTTTCTAGACTTTGGTTCTCTCTCTTTCTCCCACTCTGTCTCTCTCTGTCTCACTCTGTCTCTCTCTCTCTGTCTCTCTCTAAACACATACACATGCACACACACACACACACACACACACACACACACACACACACACACACACACACACACACAAACATCCTCTGGCAGTGCCTTGGCGAGGTATAAATGAGTGTCTGTCATGTTTAGTGTGGGAGGATGCTGTTGTGTGTGAATCCATGAACAGCCAGCTCCTATGTATCCTGCAGTGAGAGGGAGGGAGGAGACAGCAGGACAGCGTTTGTGTGTGTGTGCCTTTCTGTGTGTGTGCACATATTCTACAAGAGGGAGGTGAGCATGGGCCCCCGTCATCAGGACCTCAGCTCAGCACAGGGCTCCGTCCTCCTTCCTGCTCACCCATTCTGATGGATTAGACAGTCACAGCTGTTCCAGAGATGTAGGTTCTCTGGTGCTTCTGTAAAATAGTCCACTGACTAGGCACCCACTGTGCCCTCCTCCCACTTATCTCCCATCAGTAAGCACTGTGTCGGTGTGTTTTGTTTATGTGTGCGTGAACAGATGCACAGTATATTTAAAATGCATAAACGTGCATAGGTGGTTGTATGTGTATGTTTGAGTCAGTATACATACTGTATCAGGGTTTCCGTTAGGACATTGGACGGCAGCATTTTCGTTTACCAGACATTTGAGATATGTACTGGACTCGTATGCATTGGGCGCGTAACCTGATTCGGGCGTCCACCCACGGTTCTCAGAATGACAGGAATCACATTTAAATTATGATAATTCTTCTTAACAGAACATGCAAGTTGAGGATGCACAGTCCTTCTGGCCGAATTGTACTTTTCCTCAGCCAACAAGAATTAGGAACAGAAGAATTAGGAACAGAAGAATTAGGAACAGAAGAATTAGGAACAGAAGAATTAGGAACAGAAGAATTAGGAGAGAGGAACATGAGTAACGAACAGCAAAATCACTAGCCTGTCAATCTACCATCCCCCATAGAAGAAAAGTTGACTTATTCTATTGGTCAGCTTGTCGAGAAAGAAATGGCCTATTCCAAGACTCTGGGACAGCTGTGGGTCGATATATCCCAAATTCATACAGTCAGTAGGCCTAGGCTACATAAAAAAATCAAAGTTAAAGCAATGAGGCAGATGCAACATTCCACAACGTTTAGCTTAAAACGTTGATAAAATATTATTTCTTCACATTATAAGCGTAGCAATGTGCACAAGGCAGTAGGCTACTCGCTAATGTATTTTCCATAATGCAATTAGCAGGAAAAAACTGTTGTCAAAAACTCATGTGACATGAAAATAACCTTTAGAAATGTAGAAAGAGGGGAGATCTAATATGCAACAACTAGCATGGGTTGCTAATATGACTTGGATTGTGCCTTTGGTGTGCTGGACAATGAAACAAAGTTGATATAGTATAAAATAACTCCATGGATACGGTCTGATTTTGGCCAGGCTACTTTGAGTCAAGGAGAAGTAAGACTGCCTCATAATATGCTGTAAAAACATTCAGGTTTCCAACTATTTACTGTATGTTTTCTAAATGCATACTGCCACCAGCTCAAGTGGTGTGTGACTCTGATGAAGCCTGCCTTCCGTTGCCTATGCATTTACTGTTTGAGATGCTGTAGCAGCTCTCTCACTGTCTGACAATCTGTGTGCTGTATGCGTAGGATAAATAAGATAGGCTTACATATACACACGGCAAATTAATTACACAAAATTATACAAATTAACCTATAGACCGATAGGCATGACCAGTCAGATGATGTATTTCCATCAATTAAAAGGATAAAAAGCATTATTTTGCAAAGCATTTTTCTTCTTCATTTGGACAATTTTATTTATAAAAAAAAAATGTATTGTACAGAAGCCGGCTATTACTGGCTAACGGAAACCCCAAACTGTATGTATTAATGCCTATATTGTGTGAACAAATCTGTAGTGTGTGTGTGTGTGTGTGTGTGTCTGCTTCATGAAGGCCCATGGTACCCTTCCCAGCAGCCTCAGCGGTATCCAGTCATCCCCCTTTCAGCGACACACACACCCTCACATACACACACACACACACTTGTAGGGCTCTGATCTGGCACCTACTGTCTTAAAAGTACATTAAAGTTATATATAGGATTACATACCTGTTACTGAGCCAAGCTGAAATGTGAAGTGGTAGGAGTTACCACGTTAAACCTAAGAGTGTTGCCCTGCTATTAAACACTAAGCTGCTGACTGTGGGGAGTAGGCCTGCATGCCAATCACTCTGCTCCTCTACACTGTATATTCCAGACCAATAAGTCTTGAGAGGTCACAAGCCTTTATCTACTTGCATAACCCTTAACTTTACAAGAACATTAAGGCCAGAATAGCAAGTCCCTTTTTATCTACGTAAAACTGCCACCGACTAACCAAGTCAAGACGAAAGACAGAACCCAACCCTCTTTAGCATAAAATAATTAGTTTTCAGAAGATATGGGTTCACACTATGCATTAAATAGCTATAGCCTATACAACCGGGCTTTAGATAAACGTATACGTGCTAAATATATCCTGGGGGTGAGGGAAGGTGTTGGTGCTATTTAGCACCTCTCCTGTCTGCTTCTGACTTTCTGTTGAAGATTTTTAATTAGATGGAGAGCTGTAATGGAAACACCAACACTCCCATTGGTGCTACCTCCCACTCATAGGAGGATCTGGATGTGGAGCTATACATGTAATTCCACCCAGACATATGGTAGAGAGCGCTCCTCAGGCTTTGGGAGAAGCCTACTCGCTCACAGTAGAAATTAATGGATTCTAAAGTGCTTATGGTTGCAAACCGAGCCCGGAAGGTTGTGTGGGTGTACGACCACTTATTGAAGTTGTAATGTCTAGTTTCGTTTTTTTATCTAGACACTGTGAAAAAGCCACTTGGAAAAGTCTGTGTGTGTGTGTGTGTGTGTGTTTGTGTGTGTTTGTGTGTGTGTGTGTGTGTGTGTGTGTGTGTGTGTGTGTGTGTGTGTGGCAGTTTAAATATGTGATTTTTGTGAACGAAGGGGCATGTGTGCTTATTCATGATAACATATCACCTGTATGTTACATTTGATGTGTCCCGTTTCAAGTAGCTTTTTAGGAACTATGCTAAATCACAGTGTGCAGATACGCTATCTTAATTTGACCCTGCTGGTCACAGGAGGAAAATAATCCTGCAACAACAAGAAATGTGAAATATTATGTGTGTTATAATAATGGAAATTTTTGTAGGGGTTGATACATTTTTCGTTAAGGTAAATCAAGTCTGAAATTAAGTGGAAATTACAAACTTTAGAGGTCTTTTTAAAATTTGAATACACTACAATTTACATTTCCTGCAGCGCAGGAAAAATGTCTGTGACGACAGAGTGATCAAATTAAGATAGCAGATCTGTAGAGTTGAGATTTATGAAGTGGGCAGAAAATGATTAAAAACAAAAATCAAACAAACAGGTAATTGATTATTGGCCCGGTTTTCAGACAACGATCAACATAAGAAGGAACTGCTCTCCTCATTCCTGTCCATCAGCTCCTCCGTATTGTCTTTCTTACATCCTCCGTCTAGCTGAACCTCTTAACATGTCATGTAGGCAAAGCTCAGTGATGCTTAATCATGTTTAGCCAGGCTTCGTTTGTGACCCACATGGGTTATTAGGTTTACTTACATCACTGACGGCTTTGTGAAGGTCGGGCTCTTTACCGACAGACCGCTCTACAATTACCTGTGTGCCGTCTGCCGTGATCTCTTCAAGGTCCTCTGTCGACCGGACGTAGAGATTTAGTAGGCCTCTATTAAATGAAAAATAAAGAATTGACCCTCACTTTCAGAGAAGCGGGTCTATACACTACCGTTAAAAAGTTTGGGGTCACTTAGAAATGTCCCTGTTTTTTTTTAAAGAAAAGCAACATTTTTTGTCCATTAAAATATAAAATTGATCAGAAATAGAGTGTAGACATTGTTAATGTTGTAAATGGCTATTGTAGCTGGAAACGGCGGATTTTGAATGGAATATCTACATCCATCCATATCAGCAAACATCACTCCTGTGTTCCAATGGCAAGTTGTGTTAGCTAATCCAAGTTTATCATTTGAAAATGATAATTGATCATTAGAAAACCCTTTTGCAATTATGTTAGCACAGCTGAAAACTGTTGTGCTGATTAAAGAAGCAATACAACTGGCCTTATTTAGACTAGTTGAGTATCTGGAGCATCAGCATTTGTGGGTTCGATTACAGGCTCAAAATGGCCAGAAACAAATAACTTTCTTCTGAAACCCATCAGTCTATTCTTGTTCTGAGAAATGAAGTCTCTTCCATGTGAGAAATTGCCAAGAAACTGAAGATCCCGTACAACGCTGTGTACTACTCCCTTCACAGAACAGAGAAAACTGTCTCTAACCAGAATAGAAAGAGGAGTGGGAGGACCCGGTGCACAACTGAGCAAACATCTGCCGTTTCCAGCTACAATAGTCATTTTCAACATTAACAATGTCTAAACTGTATTTCCGATCAATTTTATGTTATTTTAATGGACAAAAAAAGCAATTCATGACATTTAATCCTAGTAAAATTCCCTGTCTTAGGTCAGTTAGGATCACCACTTTATTTTAAGAATGTGAAATGTCAGAATAATAGTAGAGTTATTACATTCCTATTTGGTAGCATTGCCTTTAAATTGTTTAACTTGGGTCAAACGTTTCATGTAGCCTACTACAAGCTTCCCACAATAAGTTGAGTGAACTGGTGTAACTGAGTCAGGTTTGTAGGCCTCCTTGCTCGCACACGCTTTTTCAGTTCTGCCCACATATTTTCTATAGGATTGAGGTCAGGGCTTTGTGATGGCCACTCCAATACCTTGACTTTGTTGTCCTTAAGCCATTTTGCCACACCTGTGGAAGTATACTTGGGGTCATTGTCCATTTTGGATGACCCATTTGCGACCAAGCTTTAACTTCCTGACTGATGTCTTGAGATGTTGCTTCAATATATCCACATAATTTCCCCTCCTGCAGCAAAGCACCCCCACAACATGATGCTGCCACCCCCATGCTTCACAATTGGGAAGGTGTTCTTCGGCTTGCAAGCCTTCCCCTTTTTCCTCCAAACATAACGATGGTCATTATGGCCAAACAGTTTTATTTTTGTTTCATCAGACCAGAGGACATTTCTCCAAAAAGTACGATATTTGTCCCCATGTGCAGTTGCAAACCGTAGTCTGTCTTTTTCATGGCTGAGCGGGCTTTCAGGTTATGCCCGATATAGGACTTGTTTTACTGTGGATATAGATACTTTTGTACCTGTTTCCTCCAGCATCTTCACAAGGTCTTTTACTGATGTTCTGGGATTGATTTGCACTTTTGGCACCCAAGTACATTAATCTCTAGGAGACAGAACGCATCTCCTTCCTGAGCGGTATGACGGCTGCGTAGTCCCATGGTGTTTATACTTGCGTACTATTGTTTGTACAGATGAACGTGGTACCTTCAGGCGTTTGGAAATTGCTCTCAAGGATGAACCAGACTTGTGGAGGTCTACAATTTTTTTTCTGAGGTCTTGGTTGGATTTCTTTACATTTTGTCATGATGTTGCGCAACGAGTCACTGACTTTGAAGGTAGGCCTTGAAATACATCCACAGATACACCTCCAATTGACTCAAATTATGTCATTTAGCCTATCAAAAGCGTCTAGAGCCATGACATAATTTTCTGGAATTTTCCAAGCTGTTTAAAGGCTCAGTCAATTTAGTGTATATTAACTTCTGACCCACTGGAATTATGATATAGTGAATTATATTATTATTAAGTTAAATAATCTGTCTGTAAACAATTGTTGGAAGAATTACTTGTCATGCACTAAGTAGATGTCCTAACCTACTTGCCAAAACTATAGTTTGTTAACATGAAATCTGTGGAGTGGTTGAAAAATGAGTGGTTTAATGACTTCAACCTAAGTGTATGTAAACTTCCGACTTCAACTATATATAAAGACTCTGTTTTCCTCCTCACCAACTATACTACAGATATAGTTACTGCAGGGGTGGCAGGAGGCATCACCTGTTCTCCTGGCTATTAAAAATAGCTTGAGTACCTCATTCCTGTTCTGACGGAACTCTGAGCAGACTGACCCCATCTCAGATTGAACAGTGGTGTGTACTGTGTACTCAGGAATACGTTGCTACTAGCACACTACCATTCTTTCAACACCTCCTCTTCAAATCAAAGTCGATAATGTTAATCCCTGCGTGCATGGCTTTGGACATCTCAACAGGTGGAGTAAGATATTAGCACCTTATGTATAGAAGCCTCAGCCTATAGACTCTTTAGCCTGGGGTATATCAGCCTGGGTGTTCCTAAATCTCCTGCACTAGAAATGAGTCACCTCTGGTTTGTTCAGTCATTCTTATGGGGAAATAATAGGGTTTTGGGATGAACGGTAGCAGCCAGAAGTCTGCTCGTCACAATTAAAATAGACATGGAATGGAGGAGATGGGAGGGAGCATTTCACCTTTGCCAAGATAATCCATCCACCTGACAGGTGTGGAATATCAAGAAACTCATTAAACAGCATGACCATTACACAGGTGCACCTTGTGCTGGGGACAATTAAAGGCCAATCTAAAATGTGCAGTTTTGTCACACAACACAATGCCACAGATGTCTCAAGTTTTGAGGGAGTGTGCAATTGGTATGCTGACTGCTGGAATGTCCACCAGATCTGCTGCCAGAGAATTGAATGTTCAATTCTCTACAATAAGCCGCCTCCAACGTCTTTTTAGAGAATTTTACAGTACGTCCAACCGACCTCACAATCGCAGACCACGTGTAACCACGCCAGCCCGGGACCTCCACATCTGGCTTCTTCACCTGCGGGATCGTCTGAAACCAGCCACCCGGACAGCTGATGAAACTGGGTATTTCTGTCTGTAATAAAGCCCTTTTGTGGGGGAAAAAATCATTCTGATTTGACTGGGCCTGGCTACCAAGTGGGTGGGCCTGGCTACCAAGTGGGTGGGCCTGGCTACCAAGTGGGTGGGCCTGGCTACCAAGTGCCCCTGCCCAGTCATGTGAAATCCATAGATTAGGGACTTATGAATTTATTTCAAATGACTGATTTCTTTCTATGAACTGTAACTCAGTAAAATTGTTGAAATTGTTGCATTTATATTTTTGTTCAGTTTGGAAATCTTGGTCATCCAAAAAACATGCTGACCAAGTAGTAGAATAAAGATTCCAGCTCACTGCTTTGGTCTCTCTGTAACTCAACTAAAACAAACACACACACACTATTGTAGAGTTTGTGCATTAGATCTGCTGTCTCTTATGCACAGACGCAGAATGCAGTGAGGTGAGAAATTGCAGTCTCCACAGGGGTTTGCACAAGGAAGAGGAAATATGATTTATATCAAATCCCCTCGTCGGTTAGAGGATAGTATATATATTTTTTCATTCCATCTTATTTTTGTGTTGTGTGATGCTTTTTCACGTCCACTCCCTTCCCTCCCAGGCATCAGAGTTTAGTGGCTCCCAATGAAATACTCTTTTCAAGGCATCCTCAATCAAGGCAGGTTTTAGTGTGGTGAAGAACTAGCAGTGACACATGCCATGTTAAATGAATGGATGCCAAACGCAGGCACACCCACTGTAAATGTAATTGATCTAGCCAGGGAGCATATAAGGGATTAGGGTACTGTTCCACCTTGTTAGAAACAAATCAGTTTCCAGCAGGTAACTTCAACTCTAGTCTAGAAAGGAGTCTTAGGGTAGTTTGTCCCTGGTGCTTAATTGACCAATTTATGATAGAGTCCACTCACCTGGATACTCTGGCCTGAATCAATGGCTGATTTTAACAGGCAAGGTTTTAAACGGGCAGACACTGCTGACCTCCCAGTTGGTTATAGCAGGGTTTTTTTTATGGTTAAAAATGGGGTTTAGGTGGTGGGCGGGGCAGGGGTCGTGGCAATGGGTACGGTTGACCCGTTGGGGCGGCAACATTTTAGAGAACAATTTAGAGGCCCCCATTTTGGCATTGTAGAGACATTTTTAGCATTTTTAAGCTAATTTCCTGCAATTCTATACATTTCTCAGTGTAGCGGAGAGAAATGTTGCAGTTTTAAAGATAATTTCCTGTGATTCTACATACAGTATTCTGCCATGGAGCTGAGAGAACATTTAGCAGTTTTAAAGCACATTTTCTGCAGTTCTATGTGTTTTACCAGGGCTAATATTTTGTTGTTTTGCTCAAACATCAAAATAATTACTGCTAAATTGTGTTTTTTTTTTATTTTTCATTTCTCCATGACTGTCTAGCTTTTATTTAGGTAATTGTTAGTTCTCAAATATTATATGTGTATTTTTATATATAGGTACAATACCTTTTCTACATACTTTATTATTATTATTATATATATATTTCTTTTCACTGTGGCCTTGAAAAATGATTAGGCTGCCCGCCCAAGGATTTTAATGGCAGATAAATCTCTGGGTTAGTGTTCAAATGAAATTGGCACTAAACCATTTTATTGAATCACATCAATGGATTCTGCAATTCCTCCTTATTTCAGTACTTCTGCCCCCCCAAAGCTAACTCAAAGACACTTTTGTGTGCCATGACAGATGCTCCTTTAATTTTTTAAAACTCAGCCACAAGTTTTAACTTCAGCAAAAGGAGGGCCCTAGAGGGACTGGCAGTGTATGTCATTAGAAGCCACTGCTACCTGTATGCCAGCATACACAACAGTGTTCACTATAGGGACACACACTCAAAGACAGTGGTCACCAACTTTTTCTAAGCCAAGATCACTTTGTGAGTCAAAATGCAAGCTGAGATCTACCGCTCAGATTTTTTCAACATTTTGAAATTATATTTCATGTTCGGTATATGATCTGGTAATATATTATTTGTTGTATTACTTGTGAGGCACAGCAGAGTGAGCATAACAATATATATCAATTTTTTACTGGACTGATGGCCTGGACCTGATAGTCAGTCTGAGGGGAGGGAGGGAGCAGCAGTGAGGCTGCTTCTCACAAGACTCACCGTCCCTCCGCTCTCCCTCCCTCCACTGAGAAAAGGGACACAGTCTTCCAGCTGATGGGGAAACTCAAGTCACACTGCATTATTTCTGCCTCATGCACCAATTCATGTTGTTACTCCTATGACCAGAGAAAGTAAAATATTCCTCTATTAAAAAATACACAAACCACAAATAATAATAACACAAGCTTATCGAAACACTTTGCTATACTCATTCATTGCAGCTGCAGTGCTGGTTGTAACTTGAGTCTCTCTCTAGTCATGATTTTAAATGTTTTGAAATCTCACATGATCAACTTTGCTGTGCGTTCAAGGCTTCTTTTCACAGTTTATGGCTCGACGAGTGCAGACACGGTGATCTGAGCTATCTGATTGGCCGGCGGTAGGCCTATATGTGCACTTAATTTGCTCTCTGGGCCAGCTGGGTAGGCGGAGTTCTACCTTCAGACACATGGAATGGTTCAATATGGGAACACTTTGCCTTCCCGGTGCTAGGGCTGCTGAATCAAGTGCGCCTATCGCCAACAGCGCAAACCCAAAAAAAAAAAATAGGAATGCAAGGCTTTATTGTTGATTTTTTTTACAGAAATGTTTGGTCATCGACCAATCGGTGACCACTGCTCTAAGACGTGTCAAGTCTCACAGGACCAGAGTGCAATAGCCAATCAGCTAGCCTATCACAGTATGTTGTCTCAGAACTGGGCTCAGAAGTGTGAGCTGCATCGTGTCACAGTGTTCCTTTGTGTCTTCTGAAGAGACTTCTCGATCTTATAAAAGATCCATCAGGGTTTCTTCTGCTGCTGTGTATAGACGTGTTGAGAACTGCTCCAAGCTCTTTAGTTTAGAAGCAGTCCCTGTAGACAACCACAGTTTGGAAAAACGAGAGTAAGCGATGGTTGGCTGTGAGTCCACTCATATGAATCTGTGTATGCACTCTACACTGTATGTACTCTTCATTGTATGTATATTTCCACAAGCATAGCCGTGTGTGTGTCTGTGTGTGTGTGTGTGTGTGTGTGTGTGTGTATATGTTTATGATATCTACAGTAGGCCCTGTTGTAGTGGTATAGAGTCACATCTCCCTGTCTAACTGCTGGAACAGCAGCCCCTGAAGCACACTACTCTACACCGCTCTACTCCTATTATGTGAGTACATTCATACAGATCCTAATTTAGCCATAAATCCCCTCAGTTTGCTCTGCACAGAGAGGAGAGGCGCTCTACAGTCATGCAGGCTGCTCCCTGTCTGTACAGTACAGCCTACTGGAGTCAAACCACTGTTACACAACACATACTAGACACTTTGGAAGTTTGACAATGTAGTCTACTGTACCGACCTATACCTGCACTGGGGAGATGATTGTTCATTCTGTATATTCTACTTCTATGTTCATTGTGACTGCTACCAGATTTGACTCTCGTATAGACGATGTACTGTATCATCTACACAGAGCCTAAATGTTGTAACATTTATAATACCTACCTTGAAACTAGGATATTGTATGCAGTGTTCAACTATTCCTACACTGTCTGAGTAGCTAGGAATAATTCCAGCTGGCGAAATCCCATGTCTTACTCTTCTCAAAAACAGAAAATGCAAATTCGGTATAGCTGAAAATATATTTAGACTTTTCTGTTTTGGGTATGAATGTGTAAGGGGAGGTGTTTCATCTTGGGACGCCTGTGTGTATGAAAGATTATCTGGTTATAGCTGTGTGGGTTATGGAAGTGTGGGAGTTGTTTTGGTATGTTTGATGGAGTGTTTATAGTGTACTGTATGATAGTTCCCACTAGGGCTGTGAGAGAGTGTATCTCATTGTATAGACAAGACTGGCTTTGCTGTCAAGTGAAAAGTATCATGAATAAGTATTTATTAAGAGCAATCTGTCTCTGTTTTAGCCACTCCAATTTGGTCAGTTACATCTGAGGAAAACATACAATACATGAGAGAGAGAGAATTATATACACATTATGGGAGAGAGAGCTTGTGCTTGTAGAGCATAAGCCCCAAAGATAACAAGCTAAACTGCCTCCCAAATCAAAATCCTCATTGTATTTTCTGTTTATCTCATTATTTTTATTTATTTTATTTAATTGTTTTAGACATCGAATTGATCCGAAATACAGTATAGACATTGTTAATGTTGTAAATTACAATTTTTTTTTATGGAATATCTACATAGGCGTACAGAGGCCCATTATCAGCATCCATCACTCCTGTGTTCCAATGGCACATTGTGTTATCTAATCCAAGTTTATCATTTTAAAAGGCTAATTGATCATTATAAAACCCTTTTGCAATTATGTTAGCACAGCTGAAAACTGTTGTGCTGATTTAAAGAAGCAATAAAATTGGCCTTCTTTAGACTAGTTGAGTATCTGGAGCATCAGCATTTGTGGGTTCGATTACAGGCTCAAAATGGCCAGAAAACAAATAACTTTCTTCTGAAACTCATCAGTCTATTCTTGTTCTGAAAAATGAAGGCTATTCCATGTGAGAAATTGCCAAGAAACTGAAGATCTCGTACAACGCAGTGTACTACTACCTTCACAGAACAGCGCAAACTGGCTCTAACCAGAATAGAAAGAGGAGTGGGAGGTACCGGTGCAAAACTGAGCAAGTCCTCAGCTTCATTAATTAGTACCCGCAAAACACCAGTCTCAACGTCAACAGTGAAGAGGCGACTCCGCAATGCTGGCCTTTTAGGCAGAGTTGCAAAGAAAAAGCCATATCTCAGACTGGCCAATAAAAAGAAAAGATTAAGATGGGCAAAAGAACACAGACACTGGACAGAGGAAGATATGTATTTTTCTTAGCAAATCTGCCTAGAAGGCCAGCATCCCGGAGTCGCATCTTCACTGTTGACGTTTTTATTTGCTGGCTTTATAGGATATTTTTACATAGTTTGCATTGTCAATATAAGTAACTTTTTAGGTTTGTATCATTTTCAGTTAGATTTGGACACGAAGACGTTATTATAAATTAAATGAAACTGTTCTACAAAAACGTTCATATGAAACTCAGAACTTGCACGTAGATTGGTAGAAATTGTAAGATAAATTGGCATTCCACATGAGAAAGTTTGCCAACTCCTCTTGTAGCCTATTACCGGCAACTTCAGGAAGTAACATCAGAATCTGCGAAAGCCAGTAGGAACGGGAGGAGGATGGTTGGGACAGGTGAAATGTTTTTCCTTCTGATTGTCATGATCTCTGGCTCCCTCTTGCGTCATTTGTGTCTTATTTCATCCAACAGTGAGCTTAACCAATTTACCACATCGTGATGTCACCATGGAGAGACAAAACATCCGCCCATGCAAACCTGCTTATTAGAAGGACCTGTGTAGATTGTAATTTCAACTAGCAACTATCATTGTTAATTTCATCAGCTGTTGTACAATATGATATAAAACTGCATTTTGACTGCACTGGGCCTTTTTAAAACATAACTGAGAAATCATTTGAAACTCAATACTGTTTCACAAATATTCCAACTTCAATAAATTATTTTTCAATTATGCTTTAATATACAAATATATACAGTACGTCAACAATCTGTCCTCCAAAGGACCCATCTATGGATAACATTTTATGAAAATCTAAAAAGAAATCATGGTCTTTGTTTGCCCTAGTTTCGTGAGGAATTGCTCTCTCTGTCTCTGTCTTTTTCAATCATATTCACTCTCCCACAGTCTTTCAAAACTTTGCCATGGAGGATGGAACTTTTTATTTACCTACAGTGAAATACAATGCCCTTTCCCACGACTACTTGTTGTTTACTTCAGTACAATCATGTACTTAGACTCATAATAGCATGAGAAAACATTGTTCTCATTATAGTTTCTATGCCCCAGGTTACCTTGACCTGAGTGCTCTAAAACATTGTTCTACCCTCTGCACTCCCTTGGATCGCTCAGAATGAATAACTATAAACACTTTCCCCAGTCACATCATTTTCATCTTACCATTTTATCCCCAAGGTTTCTGGTCAGCATATATGCAGAAGCTAACAGTCATGATTTAAACAATGACTTCCTGTAAACTTTCAAACTGTATCTGCCTAATGTTGCTCTTGAGTGTGCAATATGTTTATATTCAATGCTGTTTTGCCCTCTGCAAACATCACTGTCACTCCTCTCTGGCTAAGTTCACTGACCTTAGGGTTAGGTGAGGACACCAATCTTGACCCTTTTGACACCAGAGAGTATTGCAATTAGTCATAAGCAGAAGGGTCCAGGAGGATGTTGCATCATTCAGATTTGGCCCAGAGCTAAGTGCCACATTCAGTCCTGTCACTCTCCTGTCTGACTGCCTGATTCACTGGTTTGTGTGTTGTGCGTCATTGTGAGATGACTGACCGTGTTTTCCTCATTCCCTGCTCTCCTCTCTCTTTCTTTCTTTCTCCTCCCTTTGTTTTCTTTGACCATGGTAGCCTGCAAGTGCAACGGCCATGCCAATCTATGCCAGGTGTCGACGGGGAAATGCTACTGCCAGACCAAGGGAATTAAGGGAGACCAGTGCCAGCTGTGAGTACGATGTTTTATGCCTTAATGTACACATAAGGTTTGTTAACCCTTTTGCATCATTCCACTACAACGTTGAGACATACACTGAAGAAAATTAATGTTCTTAAATGGTTGTTCCTCAACTCTTTAAGGTTCCTTGGAGAACTCTTACACAATAAGGTCGCAGTTGTAAATGAGAACTCGTTCTCAACTGGCCCACCTGGTTAAATAAGGGTGAAATAGAACCTTTGAGTTAAGTGTGGGCTTCTTGACATGGCATCTACTGTTCATCAGAGTTCTGAAAGGTTCTTGAAATGTATGGAAGCCTGCAGATGTGGCCCATTTTGGTACTTCATGCGGGAAAAACTAAATGTATGTTGTTTTCTAATTATTGTAGAGATATGATGGTTTACACATTTTATGCATTGGATGGTTCTGTCATCGAGCAAGTTCCCGCCTATAAATATCTGGGCTTTTGGATTGAGAAAAATGTGACTTGTAAAAAAAAAAAAACTACGGATAAGCTAGTTAAGAAGCTGATATTTAAAATAGGCTTCTTTTATAGAAATAGATAATAAGAGAAAAAGAAACCTGCACACTGCTCTTGCTAGTATCACTGCTCTTTATTAAGCTTTATGTAAAGCTTTCTTCTTTTTTCTCTCATGTTATTCAACTGTTACCATGCACCTGCAACAAAGGTGGCTCAGATGTGCGAGTGCCTTTTTGAATATAGAAATAGATCATGCCTCTCCCTAAACAGCAGGAAACAGGCAACCTTCCTGCCAGCTCTTGATTATGGTGACACCATTTATCAGAATGCAGCAGCCACTACTTTAAAACCCTTGGATTTTGTGTACCATAGCGCGCTTCTCTTTATCACAGGTGACAGGTTTAATACTCATCACTGCAAACAGAGTCATGGGTGGTATTGGTAACTGGTACCGGTAAATTCACTGGAAAGGCACATTTTACATTTGAGTCATTTAGCAGACACTCTTATTCAGAGTGACTTACAGTTAGTGCATTCATCTTAAGATAGCTAGGTGGGACAAATACATATCACAAGCGTAGAAAGAAAATGTACATTTTTCCTCAGTAACGTAGCTATCAGTCAGAGCTAGAAGGTGGGGGGGTGGGGTGAGGAGGATGATTATTTAAGGTAGGGTATCCAATATTTTTGGAAGATGGGCATGGACTCTGCTAGCTTCAGGGGGAAGCTGGTTCCACCATTTGGGTGCCAGGACAGAGAAGAGCTTGGACTGGGCTGAGAGGGAGCTGCCCTCATGTAGGGGTGGGAGGGCCAAGAGACCTGAGGTGGCAGAACAGAGTATTCTGGTTGGGGTGTAGGGTTTGAGCATAGCCTGAAGGTAGGGAGGGGCAGTTTGTCTTGCTGTTCCGTAGGTAAGCACCATGGTCTTGTAGTGGATGCGAGCTTCGACTGGAAGCCAGTGGAGTGTGCAGAGAAGCGAGGTGACATGCAAGAACTTGGGAAGGTTGAACTCCAGGCGGGCTGCAGCGTTCTGGATAAGTTACAGGGGTTTGATGGCACAAGCGGGGGGCCCAACAAACAGCGAGTTGCAGAAGTCCAGACGGGAGTGGACAAGTGCCTGGATTAGGACCTGCGGCGCTTCCTGTGTGAGGTAGGGTCGTACTCTACGGATGTTGTAGAGCATGAACCTGCAGGAGCAGGCCTTCCCCAGGAGGAATAGCAGTTCCGTCTTGTTGCCCTTGAGGGGGTGGGCCGACATCCAAACGGAGATATCTGCCAGGCACGTAGAGATGCGTGTCACCACCTGGGTGTCAGAACACGGGAAGAAAAAAAGTAGTTGAGTGTCATCGTCATAGCAACGATAGGACAGACCATTTGAGGATATGACGGAGCCGAGGGACGTGTTGTATAGAGAGAAGAGGAGAGGGCCTAGAACCGAACCCTGGGGGACACCAGTAGTGAGAGTACGTGGTGCAGGCACCCTGGTAAATATGCAAATAAGGTTTAAAACCCTACAGCAGGGTTATTAAATTCTCATTTTGGAGGGAAACATTTCTGTTTTTTGACTTTTGAATGGTTCTTCAAAGAACCATCCCATTTATGGTTATTCAGAGACCCTAAAATGGTTCCCCTATGGCATCGCTCTCAAGAACCTTATTTGTTGTAGGATGATTCTAGCTCCTACGGTGTCAATGGTATTTCCCACTACTATTGTTTGAGCCCTGTCATCTAGTTGGGGATGAGTTGTGGAGCTGTACCCTCTCTGAACCCCTTGCAGTGTCAGCAATTTGGCTCTCTGTTAATGTGTGTTTGGGGCCTTAGCCCAGGCTTTAATAACAGTAATGGGGTTGGCACAGGGGACACAGCACCCAGTGTTCTTGTTTGTGCCAACAGAGTGCCAGGCTGGCCCTGTGCCGCACTATAATACCCCTAAGTGCTTTCACCGGTACGGCAAAGGCAGGGTGAAAAATGCTGCATCAATAAATCTGGGAGTGGAGAAGTGCACTGCTGTCACGGGCACTGTTGTGTTCTAATGAGGCCTGCTCAAATCTAGAGTGCTCCTGCGTGTGCGTGCGTGCGTGCGTGCGTGCGTGCGAGTGCGCATGTTTGAGTTTGCATGCAAGTGTCCAAGGGATTGAGAGGTTTATGAAGAGAATGAGAGTGCGTGCATATATTGTGTACAATCGTCTCTCTGTGAATGTGTGTAAATCTATTTTGTAGCGGTGTCCTTTAAATGCTTTGAATACGAGTGAGAAGGTTTTGTTTTCCAAATGGGACATCTTTCTGTCATTACCATTTGACCTTTGCTCCTTTTACAGGACTATCAAGCTGTGCGCTTTCCTGCATTGCTCACCCGCGCATTCAGACTCAAAAACAGCATGTGGTCTCTGCTATACCTGTCACATCAGAGCAAGCCTCATTTGATATTGCACACATGTTATTACCATGTGACTGTCATGAGTTACACAACTGACCAAGGGAACGATGACTGTACGTTCTACGTGTAAACACAAGCCTTTCTTTCCATGTCAAGGAGAGCACTTATACAAGGTTATTTATATGTTTTTGGTTCATGAATAGATTGCAATTTCGGATTTTAGTTTTACATCAAGGAAACAACAAATGGAAACTGCTGGTTTTAGATTTATATTTTTTGGTTCTGGTAAACAGGTTTAGCCTGCTGAGATGAGGAGAAAGTATGAATAGTAGAAGTTAGATAGATAGATACTTTATTGATCCCCGAAGGGAAATTTCTTTGTCAAGCAGCTACGAAAAAAACACAGGGCAGGTGCAAAATGCCAGAACGAAAATACAAAAAAGACAGATACACGAAACATGATACATAGAGTGGCAGTATGAAAAAGTATCAAAAAGATGTCTGGCGTGCAAAAAAGCTATAAAAATACATTGCATAGTATGGGTGGTTGGCTGAATATGTACACTATACATAGGTGGATGATGCATGGTTAACTATACTATACAGGTCGATGGCAGAGAAATACTTAAATAACTAAAAGTGTGTATGATATAAGTGAGGGTAATAATAGTTTACTTAATATACAGACTGGTTAAATGAACAGGTACGTGAATATTTTGCATGGTTAAATTAACTGTACAGGTAAATGACAGGAAGAGATACTTAAATAGCTAAATGTGTGTATGATATCATTTAGGGTAATAATAGTAATTCCCTTAAAATACAGTCCTTAGTGCGCAGGGTTTAATTACAGATAAATGCACTTATTGCACATTCAATATACTAAAAGCAATGAAAAAATATACAACTGACAGGATACTAATATGCAGTCCTATGATATGATATAACAACTGTACATGAATATGTATATACAGACCTGAATGAATAAATAAGTCCTGAGTGAATGAGTGATTCTGAGTGTTTCTGATGTTCAAAGTGCTGATCATCAAACGTTTTCTGGGCAAACCTATTTTTCTGTCCGCACTAAATGCCCTATTCAATCTAAACCACATTGCTTGTTTACAGTAGCTTCATGACTCCTCCAAAAATATGTTAACCGTATGAAACTAGGCCACAGAAAAATAAATTAAACGTGAGATTAAGCCATGCACAGCACGAATGTTGTTTTTGACCCGCAAAATTAAAAAAAAGTTGGAGAATGGTGAACGTGGACGGTCACTGTTTTCCACTCATTTTGACATTTGTCAGCAACTTGGAGAAATAATTTCCCTCATTCCCGCTCTCCCATATTCATTAGTCGTCCTTCACTCAGTCTTGAAGTGTTGTGAGTGGGAGCAGTCGACTTCCCGCATTCATTTATATTTGTTCCCTCTGCCGCCTGCGCTGTGCGACTCCTTGATTTGTCATGTACGCGTCCCATCAAATACTTTCGCCGTCAAAACAATTTTTTTCAGAGAGCTTTCTCAAAATGTCTGTGTGTAATGGAAGACATTTATTTGCCATTTTGATTATGAACGATCGATTTCCCCTGGGCTGGCGGTAAGGGCCCCCGTCCCTCTGCTTCAGCAGATGTGCACACTCTGACTGGCTGCTATAAAGGAGCCATTAGCAAGAGCAGTGCGCTTCTGACAATGCCAGACTAAAACTGTCTGTGTGTTTGTCTGTGTCTGTGTCTATGTGTGTTGCGCCTGTGTGTCTATTTGTGTGTTGTGCGTGAGGTATGTCGTTTTATTTGTATGTGTTTGTGACATGTGTATTAGTTTATCTTTGTAGATATAAGTATAGAGAGTGTGTGTGTGTGTGTGTGTGTGTGTGTGTGTGTGTGTGTTTGTCAGCCTGATCAATGTGTGTGTTTGTCAGCTTTATCAGTGTGTGTGTGTGTGTGCTATTTTCTCTGAAATGCCAAATAAGAGTAAGCGAGGCCAAGAGTGGTTGTGTTGTTCGTTCTCTGGGGGGGGGGGGGGGGGGGTTGTCCTTTGCTCCAGCGTTGGCTCACAGTGCCTTTGTCTGCTTAGATCTGCAGTGTAGACATCAAGCTTGCTGGCCCACTGTACGAAGGCTACACACACGCCCACACGCACGACATACACTTCGTTTACACTCCTCTCCAAATGTATTAGGACAGTGAAGCAAAAACTCAATATTTGGCTCGATACTCCGGCATTTTAGTACAGAATGTAAGGTTTTATTTGAGGTTTTTTTCATACATATCTGTTTTACCGTTTAGAAATGAAAACATTTTATGTATGCAGTCCCCCATTTGAAGAAGTCATAAGTATATGGACAAATTCACTTAGTGTATTAAAGTAGTCAAAAGTTGAGTATTTCGTCCCGTATTCCTTGCACATTAATACAAACTTGTCGGATGCATTTGTGGTTTGTTTTGATTCTGTTTTGTATTATCTTCTGTCCAATAGAAACTGAATGGTGAATAATGTCTTGTGGCTTTTTGGAGTCACTTTTATTGTAAGAATAGAAGATGTTCTAAACACTACTATATTTATGTGGATGTTACCATGGTTACGGGTTATCATGAATGCATCGTGACTAATGATGAGTGAGAAGGTTACCTCCCCTGTTATTGGTAATGGTGAGAGGTTAGTATGTTTTATTGTAGCATCTGAACGGCATCTCTTACTCCTGACTTCCTGTATTTTTATACTTTTTATACTGCCGCACTATGTATTGTGTATCTGTCTTTTGTGTATTTCGTTTTGGCATTTTGCACCTGTCCTGTGTTTTTCGTAGCTGCTTGACAAAAAAATGTCCCCTCGGGGATCGATAAAGTATCTATCTATCTATGATTGTTTCATGGCATTTTCAGGTTTCTGACCAACGTCATTCGTTTTTTTTCTGTGAGCTCAGACGTCATTCGTTTTTTTTCTATTATTCTAGAAATAAATCAGACCTGTGCGTTTGTAGTATGGAGTTTCCAACAGGCCAATATTCTACATAGTTTAGTGCAGAAAGTGTGGTAATCAACTATAATGACCAAAATCCATAGTGCGCCCGTTTAAACTTGTCTGGTCTGTGCGGAGCGCTGAGCTATAATAAGAATGGCGTGGAGCAGACACAGCGACTGGGAAGAGAGAACGCAAGATCAAGAGGGATAGAAAGCAGTTAATGTGTGAGCCTGAAAATGCAACATCAAAGTGATTAATAGTTGATATTCAGCATTCATAAAAGTAATCTCTATAGAGCAGCAGCTCTATAGAGATTACGTTAAAAGTCATCAAATAAAACAAATAATTTATTAAAATAAAGTAATGTGAATAAATTATGCTTAATAAGTGATAAGCAGTAATGGGCATCATTACCATCATGGGACTGTTATTTTTATTGTGTTACAGCATTTACATTTTTATTTGTATTTTAATTTTTAAATTGAACCTTTATTTAACTAGGCAAGTAAGTTAAGAACAAATTCTTATTGACAATGACAGCCTACTGTCATGGTCGGTAGGCAGGACACGAGGCGCTGAGCAGTAATAGGTAGACATTCCTTTGTCTTGAGAAAACAACAAACAAGGAGAGGCCACAACCAGGAACTGTTATGCAGAATGCACAAACAATAACCCACACACAGCTGGGAAGGCAAGAACCTTAAATAGGATCCCCAATTAGAGACAACGCAGGGCAGCTGCCTCTAATTGGGGACCAACAAAACACAAACATAGAGTTTGCCAGAACCCTCTCCTCTGTCAAGCCCTGACCTTAGCCACCAGACAAACATAAAGATGCCTGGTGGCATACCCACAGTCAGGACCTGACACCTACCTACAGGGTCAGCCATAGTAGTACGGCACCCCTGGAGCAAAAGAGGGTTAAGTGCCTTGCTCAAGGACACATCAACAGGTTTTTCACTGGCATTTTCCAGCCCTAACGCCAGGTTTGGAAATTCACTTGTCTTATATTAGCTCGCTGAAACATAAAACAGTAATGTTTATTCCCCATTCCGTTTTTATTTATTTTTTTAAAAATCTGCTCCTCTTAATGAAGGCAGTTTTCTTTTTGTCCTGCCCGATGTAATCAAGTAGGCTAGTCATGACCGTTGATAAAGTGTTTGGCTTGTGAGGCCGCTTGGAAATAAATCATTAAAGCTTTATTTAAACAAGTTTGAGAGGAGCAAAACAGTGAGCTGTCGTTCCCTTTTTATCTACATTACTTCCGGAAAGTATTCAGACCCCTTGACTTTTTCCACATTTTGTTACATTACTTTTTAACCTTTATTTAGCTAGGCAAGTCAGTTATTTACAATGATGGCCTACCCCAGCCAAACCCTCCCCTAACCCGGACGACGCTGGGCCAATTGTGCGCCACCCTATGGGACTCGCGATCACAGCCAGTTGTGACACAGCCCGGGACGAAACTAGGGTCTGTAGTTTTGCCTCTAGCACTGAGATGCAGTGCCTTAGACCGCTGTGCCACTCTTTTTTTCTCATCAATCTACACACAATACACCATAATGACAAAGCAAAAACAGTTTTTTAGACATTTTTGCAAATGTATTAAAAATAAACAATTGAAATGAGGTAAGTTAACTTTCTCATCCATAGCCTCAAAATGCATCTCAAGTGCAATTGCACTGTTTCGCTCACATCTAAAGGCCGGGAGGCATTTAGGACATACTGCGGATCGCATGATTATGATCACACTTCCTCAATTCAAATAATTGATTGCAAAAAAATGTTTTTACTTTGAAGCCTCGTTTTTGCTTTCACAACAATTATTTTTGATTGAAAAAAAAAATCTACCTCCATAGGACTCCCTCTAGTCATTTGTGTGTCTTAATTATCTAATCGAACCGTGCGCTTAAAGCATCAAACAAGCTAAGTGAATACAGTTGATTTGATTAAAACACATGGATATGTCAATATATGGAAGAATACACGTTTAAAAATGTCGACCAATCAATTGGTCGAAAGAACAGACGACTCTTGGTTGACCAAGATTTTTTGGGGTCGGTGACAGCCCTAGTGTAGATTTGATGAGGAAAAATGTATTTTAGAATAAGGCTGTAACGTAACACAATGTGGAAAGACTGAAGGGGTCTGAATACTTTCCGAATGCACTGCAGCTACGTATGTATTATAGGCAGGCCTACATTATCTAAGCCATGCTTTGGACTTGCGTAAAACCTCCTCCATGATGTAGGCTGCATGTGTCCACGCCCCTCATGAAACAAGAGATGATAACGTCTGTAAATACTGACGAACCTCGTATTTAGAAGTTATTTTCCTGTAACAATTGTTTGCTTTCCGTTACATTTTTTGTGGCGTTGTATGACAAAAGCAAAGGAGAAATGCTCACTAACAGGGATGCAAACAACCACCCGAGCCACTGCCTGTTCCATACGCTTTTTGTGCGTATGGAACATTTCGGGGATCTTTTATTTCAGCTCATGAAACATGAGACCAACACTTTACATGTTGCGTTTATATTTTTGTTCAGTGTAGATACTGTATATTAAGTGCTTTAATTTCAAAATTTTTGTAAAACACATACTATGTACACTCCAATAAAAGGTGACATTCTGTACTGTCGCTTCATATGAAACATTTAATGCTGGAGTATAGAGCCAAATGAACTGTCCAAATACATATGGAGGAGAGTGTATGTAGAATGAATGGTGTCCTTCCCTAATATCCACTTGCAAGATGAAAAGAGAGAAAAAAGGATCCATGCAGGCAAATTATTCTCTCTTTCTCTTGCTTTCCCTCTCTTTATCTTGCTCTCTCTCTCTTTCTCTCTCGCCCTTTCTCTCTCGCCCTTTCTCTCTCTCTCCTTCTCTCGCTCTCTCTCACTCTTTCTCACTCACTCACTCTTCTCTCTCTCTCTCTCTCTCTCTCTCTCTCTCTCTCTCTCTCTCTCTCTCTCTCTCTCTCTCTCTCTCTCTCTCTCTCTCTCTCTCTCTCTCTCATCCTCTCAAACAAACAAAAAAACAAAAAAACAAACAAACTGTTGTGCAGTATTTTGTCTCTGCACCGTTGCCAATGTTTGATTGCCAGGAGCTGGGCACATGGTGCGAGGCAGGACGCTTGATTGGTTTCCAGTCACACGTAGAGCAGGAGAATAAGGTATGTAGCCTGATGCTGTGTTTGTTTGTGTGTGTGTGTGTGTGTGTGTGGGTTCAGTGACCAGGGTATGGAGCCTGATGCTGTGTATGTATGGGTGGGTTCAGTGACCAGGGTGGTAGGTCATGGGGTGAGGTTAGAGGATTAGGTAGTTACTGTAGGGTCTTTCTAGTGACGGGAAGGCTGTGGCTCTAAGCCACACAGCCAAATTGGAACAAGAAGGAAAGAAATCCAATTCAAATTCTTATCTCAACACCTGTCACACAGCAAGATGGTTTTCAACCTCTGGAGTGCTTCCCTGTTTTCAATTTCAGTGTGTGCGTGCTTGCATGTGCAGATATGTGATGTGTCAGGGTTTCCTCTTGCTCTCTTTCTCGCTCTCTTTCTCGCTATCGCTCTCTTTCTTGCTCTCTCTCACTCTATTTTTTGTTTTGTTTTTGGACAATAATTTCCTGTACAGTTGGCACTATGCTCATGTCCCAATGCATAGGGCCAGCTGTAAAGTTTGGTGGAGGAGGAATAATGGCCTGGGGCTGTTTTTCATGGTTTGGGCTAGGCCCCTTAGTTCCAGTGAAGGGAAATCTGAGCCAGGCCTAATCACCCAACATAAGTGCCCGACTTCACTAATGCTCTTGTGGCTGAATGGAAGCAAGTCTCCTCAGCAATGTTCCAATAGCTAGTGGAAAGCCTTCCCAGAAGAGTGCAGGCTGTGATAGCAGCAAAGGGCCAACTCCATATTAATGCCTGAGCAGGTGTCCACATACTTTTGGTCATTGAGTGTATTATTAGCCTAAATTATGACTATCCAATCTAATCATCACATTAGGAATAGTAGGCTTTCTAACATAAGTCTACAAATGCTTTTTTATGGAGAAAATTAGCTTCCCCAAACTTGAAACCCAAGCGCCACCAATGTTAGAATAACTGCCAACATTTACTTTTCCTGAGCCAACAAGATGAGTAATGAACAACAAAAATCACTAGCTTTTGTCAATATATTATCCCCCATAGAAGAAAAGTTGACCTATTCTATTGGTCAGCTTTTCTTTCTGTGCGAGGAAGAAAGGGCTTGTTCCAAACAGACTCTGGGACAGTTGTGGGGCGATAGATACCACATTTATACAACCTATAAGCCCAGGCTACATCCAAAAAAAAACATTAAAAACCAATACGCTTCATGCAACAGATCAGAATGTTTAGCATAAAATGTTCAACAATTTTTTCTATAATTGCAGCAATACGCACAAGGCAAACACCATTGTGAGCGGTTTCAGGTGACAGAGATGAAAATATCTGTTAGAACTTTAGAAAGAGGCCAGATGTAAATATGCTATAACTAGCATGGGTTGCTAATATGACTAGGATTGTGTTGATTTGAAAACCAATAGAACATGACAGAAAAAGGCTACTGGTTTTAATGGCCTTTGGAAGTCTTTATAAAATAATTGCCTGCACGTTTGATTGGATCTTGTCTAGGCTTCTTTTAAGCAAGATAAGACATGCCGTAGTAAAATGTTGAAGTTTCAAACAATTAAGTATGTGTTTTAAAAATGCTTACTCCCTACAGCTCATTGCAAGGCACTGAAGCCTGCCTAGTTGCCTATGCACTTGAATGGCGAATTGGTTACTAGTTGAGAAATAAATAATAGTAGCTCTGGTTCGAATACCCGAGCAGACAAGGTGAGAAACCTGTCGATGTGTCCTTGAGCAAGGCACTTAACCCTAATTTGCTCCATGGGCTGACCCTGTAGGTAGGCCATCATTGTAATTAAGAATTTGTTCTTAACTGACTTGCCTAGTTAAATAAAGTTTACATTAAAAAATAAAATAAAATATCCTGTGAGCGTCTTTCTGCCTGCGTGCTCATGCACCAGCAAGGCAGAGAAACTTGTGATGGAGGGAGATGTGAGCATTCAGTGGTAGACAACAGGAATTTGCACTGAGCAAATAAATGTCAAGTTAAGTGGCTGTTGAAATTGCCTCCATGTGAGGAGCAGGCAGCATCCAAGCGTTGCTGTCGGGGAGAAAATAAGAAATAAAAAGCAGAAAAACGGCAGCCATGACAGATTTCATAAAACACTATGATAATCTCTTCAGTTTTTTTTTCAGGTAAAGAAAAGTAATGGATATCTAAGGCAATGCATCGCAGTGCAAGCTGCATTACTACATATGCGGGTTCGAGCCCTGTCTGTGTCGCAGCCGGCCGCGACCGGGAGACCCACGAGGCGACGCACAATTGGCCCAGCGTCGTCCGTGTTAGGGAGGGTTTGGCCGGCCGCGTTGTCCTTGTCCCATCGCGCTCTAGCATCTCCTGTGGCGGGCCGGGCGTATGCACGTTGACTCAGTCGCCAGGTTTACGGTGGTTCCTCCGACACATTGGTGCGGCTGGCTTCCGGGTTAAGCGTTCATTGTGTCAAGAAGCAGTGCGGCTTGGTGGGTTGTGTTTCGGAGGACGCACGGCTCTCAACCTTCGCCTCTCCCGAGTCCGTACGGGAGTTGTAGCGATTGGACAAGACTGTAACTACCAATTTGGATATGACGAAATTGGGGAGAAAATGGGAGAAAAAAAATATAAGTTATGGATAGAGCCTCACTGGTTGGTATTCAAGGGAACACTGATCCCAGTACAACCAGTGTACCTAAATTAATAAGTCACTCTTGTGTTTGTGCTGTGAGATAACTGATAGCTAGCCAGGTGGAGCCAGCTTAATTGCATGATAGCTCACGTTCTGTTTCGCTTCGAAACGTGAGTACAGCGAGCCAACTGCTTGCGCAGACTAACTGATAGCATCCCCTTCTCAGTGAAATCCAACACAGTTCTCCATATGTTCTTTTGGGTTGTCTCCATGTAAAGCTAGCCTGAAGGTCAGGGTCTTACTTACAGTTAACCTGTTTAGCTAAGGTCTGTCCTTGTTTGTGCTCTGCTGCTAATTCGCTCTGTCTTGTGGGTTTGCTTGTTTTAATTACTGATCAAATACTCTGTGAATTTGTGTGTGAGAATGTGTTTGTACTGTATGTGTGCACGCACAAGTGTGAAATCAAAGATATGTACCTCTTAGGGGGTGTCTAATTAAAAGACTCCTTGCTATCAGACAGACAGAAACTCAGCAGCCTCCCCTTCCTTTCCATCTTCCCCTGACAACTAGGCTCTATCTGTGCTCCCCTTTAACCCAGGACCCAAAGGAGAGAGAAGTAAACAGACTCAGTTTTAGAGGTTTATTTTGGCACTGCTGTCGCCACCCTGCCTGGCACGCTGTGTGGCCCAGTGGAGTCATGGCGTTGGTGGGTCTGTGTGAGTGAGAGGGGAAGTTGGCTTTCTAAATAGTTCCAATCTCCCAGCTCAGCATTTACCTCAGCATGCTCCTCCTGTTACTTACAGCAGCTGCTGCACTAACAGACCAATCATAGACTCTCACTCTCTCTCTCTCTGTCTCTCTCTGTCTCTGTGTGTGTGTCACACGAAACACAAAAACGCCCACAGCGACCTTTAATCTCTAACCTTCCACCCTCTGTTACGGCTCACAAAGAAAGCCATGCTGAGGGTCCACAGGGACACAGCCTGTGTGTGTGTGACTGTTGCTGAGACTGTGGCAGCTTAATAGCAGATTAAGTGTTCCTAAGGACAGTGGTACTTTTCTCTCTGAGTGAGAGGCAGCCAGACAGGAGAGAGGCTGGTGGAAGGAGGCCAGGGTGGTCCTCCATCTTGGCACCATTACCACAGGATAAGCTGCTTAAGCAGCCAGTGCCTATAGTGTTGTGTTTAAGTGTTAGTGTTCTCTGGGGAGACGGAGAGTGGGGCTCGGGGCCCCTTCTAAAGTCCCCTTGGTGCATCTCAACACTACTGTCATGTTCTTAAGATTTACTGAGGACAAATAATTGTTTGGAAAATATTTTTGTCTCGGGCTTGTCTTTGTGTAAGTGGAATATAATCTGTTTCAAGCTCTTATACTCACAAGGCCTTCAACACATATCTGGCGTACAAACCAGATAACACTGTCGTGGCCTTTGTGTTTAAATTGACGTTCTCTTGTACTGTTTTGTGCGGTTGTTTTTCACAATGCCATTATGGTGTAACTGTGGTAACATACAGGAACTCAAGTCCTTCTGTTCACCCGACTTAGAATATCTAACGATCAAATGCCGACCGTTCTACCTCCCGAGGGAATTTTCGGCAATCATTGCGACAGCCGTATATATCCCCCCTCAAGCCTATACCACGTCGGCCCCCAAAGAACTTCATTGGACTTTATGTAAACTGGAAACCACATATCCTGAGTCTGTATAATTTGTAGCTAGGGATTTTAACAAAGCAAATCTGAGGATTAGGCTCCCGAAATTATATCAACACATCGACTGTCGTACTCGCACGGCAAACACATTGGACCATTGTTACACTTCCTTCCAAAATGCATATAAGGCCCTCCCCCGCCCCCATTCGGCAAATTCCATCTTGCTCCTCCCCTCCTATAGGCAGAAACTCAAACAGGAAGCATCCGTAGTCAGGTCTATACAACTCTGTTCTGACCAATCGGAATCCACTCTTCAAGATTGTTTTGATCACGTGGACTGGGACGTGTTCAGGTTAGCTTCAGCTAATAATAACGACATATATGTCTGTCCTATCTGGATAAAAGGCATACCTATGTAAGAATGCTGTTCATTGACTATAGCTCAGCATTCAACACCATAGTACCCTCCAAGCGCATCATCAAGCTCATCATCAAGCTCATCATCTTCCTGACGGGTCGCCCCAGGTGGTGAAGGTAGGAAACAACACCTCCTCCTCGCTGATCCTCAACACTGGGGCCCCATAAGGGTGTGTGCTCAGCCCCCTCCTGTACTCCCTGTTCACCCATGACTGTGTGGCCTAGCACGCCTCCAACTCAATCATCAAGTTTGCAGACGACACAACAGTAGTAGGCTTGATTACCAACAACGATGAGACAGCCTACAGGGAGGAGGTGAGGGCTCTGGGAGTGTGGTGCCAGGAAAATAACCTAAGGAGATGATTGTGGACTTCATGGAAACAGAAGAGGGCGCACCCCCCGATCAACATCGATAGGACCGCAGTGGAGAAGTTGGAAAGCTTAAAGTTCCTCGGTGTACACATCACTGACAAACTGAAATGGTCCGTCCACACAGACAGTGTGGTGAAGAAGGCGCAACAGCGCCTCTTCAACCTCAGGCGGCTAAAGAAATTTGGCTTATCACCCACAACCCTCACAAACTTCTACTGATGCACAATTGAGAGCATCCTGTCGGGCTACATCATCGCCTGGTACGGCAACTGCACCGCCCATAACCGCAAAGCTTTCCAGAGGGTGGTGCCGTCTGCACAACGCATTACTGGGGGCAAACTTCCCGCCCTCATGGACACCTACACCACCCATTGCCAGAGGAAGGCCAAAAAGATCATCAAGGACCTCAACCACCCGAGCCACTGCCTGTTCACCCCGCGAGGTCAGTACAGGTGCATCAAAGCTGGGACCGAGACTGAAAAACAGCTTCTATCTCAAGGCCATCAGACTGCTAAAGAGCCATCACTAACACACCAGAGGCAGCTGCCTATAGACACTGATTATAAATCACAGGCCACTTTAAGGAATAGAATACAAGCCACTTTAATAATGTATCTGTATCTGCATCACTCATCTCCATGTATAAACTGCACTCTACACTATTCTACGGTATCCTAGTCACTCAATTTGTGTGAACATGTTGCATCACCCATCTCATGTATATACTGTATTGTACTCTATACTTCGCCACCGACTGCTAAACAACCATCTCTAGCACATCAGAGACTGCTGTCTATAGACATAGATTAGAAATCACTGGCCACTTTAAGGAAATGAAACACTAGTCACTTTAATAATCTTTCCGTATCTTGCACTACTGATCTCATATGTTGTAACTGTACGCTATACTATTCTTCGGTATCTTTGTCATTTAATCGTGTTTACATACTGCATCACCCATCTCTTATGTGTATACTGCATACTATAAAGCTTACTATGCCACTGTATCTCAGTCCAATGCCACCCTGACATTTATGTATATATTCTTAATCCATTCCTTACTTAGATTTACATGTATTTGGGTATATGTTGTGAAACTGTTAGATATCACTGCACTGTCGGAGCAAGAAGCACATGCATTTCGTTACACCCGCAATAACATCTGCTAACCACGTGTATGTGACCAAAAACATGATTTGTTTATAAATTATAAGAACAATACATAAGGAATAAAGCTCTGTCATTGGCTCTGAAATATTAATTACTGCTACTTTATGACCGTCATAACAAGGGTTGTCCAGCCACTGAATGGAATTCAGATCTTGTTATGTATAAGCACAGGGAAGTGACCGTTGCCTACATTATTTATCTTTAAAAACTGGGTGGTTCGAGCCCTGAATACTGATTGGTTGACAGCCGTGGAATATCAGACCGTTTATCACGGGTATGACAAAATATATATTTTTACAGTTCTGATTACATTGGTAACCAGTTTATAGTAGCACTAAGGCACCTAGGGGGTTTGTGGTAAATGGCCAATATACCATAAGAGCTGTATCCAGGCTCTCCGAGTTGTCATGCACAAGAACAGCCCTTAGCTGTGGTATACTGGCCATATACCACACCCCCTCTGGCCTTATTGCTTAAATAACCATTGCCTGACCAGCCTTTCAAACAGGGCCATTACCGCTGAATCTATTTATTGACTCAAGGGGCAGATTTGACTATGTATCATATGTGTTTAGATAGGCTTGTCAAAGTAGTGGAGTATGTATTTACAAAGCACCGGTTTTCCACACTGTTGCCCTTTCCAAGGTACCTCCCTGGGTTTTGTAGAAGTTGGGTTATGGCAATAAACATGGGTGTTTGGACTGCAGTAATGACCTCTGGCTCATAAACCAAGCCAGATGATCAAATGCCACCTACCACAATTACCCTCATGCATGGTACTCCTGACTCTCCATAGTCTGCTTTCAGTTCTCTGCCTGCTTTTTCAGAGCATTGTCTTTGTTGGAGTCAAGGCTTCCTGATTGACTTGGATTTGTTGAGTTTTACACACACCTGACTGGGGTTGTTAAAGACCACTTATGACTTGGATTATATTTGTCAAGTCTCTATTAGGTCCTAGCGGTCTTTTTCTTTTAGTAGCATTCAAGGTGTTCTGGGCTGTCTGTAGCCTACTAACTCCCCTGCTGCCCAGTACACAGACAGACACATGGCTACTGCCCCTGAGCAGAACAGAGAGGTATCGTCAGACAGGACTGTCAGGGGAAATCACCTCATCATAACTGGGGAGAGAACAGCACCTGAAGCAGCAGATACAGTTGAAGTCGGAAGTTTACATACACCTTAGCCAAATACAATTCCTGACATTTAATTCTAGTAAATATTCCCTATCTTAGGCCAGTTAGGATCATCACTTTATTTTAAGAATGTGAAATGTCAGAATAATAGTAGAGAGAATGATTTATTTCAGCTTTTATTTCTTTCATCACATTCCCAGTGGGTCAGAGGTTTACATACACTCAATTAGTATTTGGTAGCATTGCCTTTAAATTGTTTAACTTGGGTCAAACGTTTCAGGTAGCCTTCCATAAAACTTAACACAATGGGTGGGTGAATTTTGGCCCGTTCCACCTGACAGAACTGGTGTAACTGAGTCAGGTTTGTAGGCCTCCTTGCTCGCACACGCTTTTTCAGTTCTGCCCACAAATGTTCTATAGGATTGAGGTCAGGGCTTTGTGATGGCCACTCCAATACCTTAACTTTGTTGTCCTTAAGCCATTTTGCCACAACTTTGGAAGTATGCTTTGGGTCATTGTCCATTTGGAAGACCCATTTGCGACCAAGCTTTAACTTCCTGACTAATTTTCCTTCCTCATTATGCCATCTATTTTGTGAAGTGCACCAGTCCCTCCTGCAGCAAAGCACCCCCACAACATGATGCTGCCACCCCCGTGCTTCACATTTGGGATGGTGTTATTCGGCTTACAAGCCTCCCCCTTTTTCCTCAAAACATAGCGATGGTCATTATGGACAAAACTTTTTTTTTCATCAGACCAGATGACATTTCTCCCAGAAGATCTTTTTCCCCATTTGCAGTCTGTCTTTTTTATGGCGGTTTTAGAGCAGTGGCTTCTTCCTTGCTGAGTGGCCTTTCAGGTTATGTCGATATAGGACTCGTTTTACTGTGGATATAGATACCTTTGTACCTGTTTCCTCCAGCATCTTCACAAGGTCCTTTGCTGTTGTTCTGGGATTGATTTGCACTTTTCGCACCAAAGTACGTTAATCTCTAGGAGACAGAACGCGTCTCCTTCCTGAGCACTATGATGGCTGCATGGTCCCATGGTGTTTGTACAGATGAACGTGGTACCTTCAGGTGTTTGGAAATTGCTCCCAAGGATGAACCAGACTTGTGGAGGTCTACAATTATTTTTCTTTTGATTTTGAAGGTAGGCCTTGATATACACAGGTACACCTCCAATTGACTCATTTTCTGGAATTTTTCAAGCTGTTTAAAGGCACAGTCAACTTAGTGTATGTAAACTTCTGACCCACTGGAATTGTGATATAGTGAATTATAAATGAAAAAAATCTGTCTGTAAACAATTGTAGGAAGAGTTATTTGTCATGCACAAAGTAGATGTCCTAACCACTTGCCAAAACTATACTTTGTTAACAGGAAATGTGTGAAGTGGTTGAAAGATTTGTTTTAATGACATCAACCTAAGTGTATGTAAAGCTTGTAAAGCGACTTCAAATGTAGTACTGTCACCTGAGATAGCACCTCTACAAATGGCCTCTCAGGACACTCCTTCCTGGCCCAAAATAACCTTCAGGGATGATGTTATTAACAGTCTGTGATAGGACTGAAGTCTTTGGCAAGGTGACATATCTCTTGTTAAGCTCATTGTTTTATGTCTTCCATTCTTCTCTCTCCCCCGCTCTCTTTCTTCCCTGTCTCTCTCTCTCTCTCTCTCCCCCCCCCCCCCATCCCCCGGCCTCTTACTTCCCTCTCTCTCCCATTGTTGCAGTTGCGACTCCGAGAACCGTTACCTTGGCAACCCCCTCAGAGGAACTTGTTACTGTAAGTATCCCGCCGCTGCAGCCCCACCTTAGTCTCCATTGCATTTTCGTCCTCCAGATGTTGCCGTGGTCCTATTTGCTCATTTTTCAGACACGCCTGATCAGTTGCAGCATCCCACACATCTGCACATCTCTGTGATCTTTGCCCTGCAGTTAGGGTTGGCTAAGCAGATGGAAGCATTGTATGGCAGGTGTATGGCAGTAATCAACTGCAGATTTGTCTGGCTCTAAACTTGATTTGACAGATTTGTGGCTGGAGATGGTAGCAAGGTTTAGACAGACTTCTGTTTTCAGATGTCAATGTCTGACCACTGGCCTCATATTGATTTAAATCATTTGCAGCAAATGTGTGTTTTTTAAAGTTAAAGTACATGGGGGGGGAATGTTTTACTCAAAATAGATTCTCTTTGGCATCAGCCGGTAGAAGTTCCAATAATTATCCAGTTGAGTGTAGTCATGAAGTAGTGTAGTTCTATGAGAGAGGTTGTCAGTTGCAACTTTAGAAAGGTTAAGTACATGTGCCAGCATCAATCACGGTGACACCCACTGTCTCCTATTATTCATGAGAGATTGTGTCTGTTCAGTTGTCTGGCATGAGGCATCATGTCTAAATAAGGAGGGCACTAGATGGCACCCTCGCTGTGCAGTGTACCCACACTTACCAGTAGGATGTGGGTTCCGGAAATCACTTCCATCACTATGGTCACTCCAAGAGCTGTCTATCTGTGTAGCTCTGTTTGGCTACGGGCGGTGTCCCCTGAGGGACCTGCCATATCCTGACCATTCCACTGCGTCGGTTGAGAGGGTTCAAAGTCATTATTAGCTTGTCCATTTGCTCCCTAACACGGCCAAGCAAGCACACAAATACTCTAAATGGTACATTAGAAAGACATTTGCTTCCTGTGTCCCTTTATCAAACAATGTTCTATCAAACAAAACAGTGTCTGTAAATCCTCTATTAGCATGCCATTCAGATTAGAGAAGGACCGATAATTGACCAAGCTGATATATTAGGCCTTTTCTAGTCTATCGGCTACCGGACCTTCTCTATCGGCTTAGCCCATAGTCCCTCTACAGAGCAAAGCTTCTGCTATGCAACTCACCACCTGAGCCACGAGCACTGCACGATGCCGTAGAATGTTTAGCTGAGAAAATCAGCAGCAACAAGCTAGATCACTCTCCAACAGAACAGTGCAGTATTGAGAAATGGATGAATTGACACGGTGACCAAAATTTAAATATTGCAAATATTAGTTGAATTAATAAGGCTTGTGTCGACATGCCCGGACATGCATGCAATAAGCAAGCTAGCTTAGCAGATCGCTATGTGAACTGTTAGCAAAGATTATGGTAGCGAACCCTTTCTAGATAAAAATGGTGCTAAGATGTCAGATATGAGCTAAAAGCCAATGTAGCTAGCTAACGTTAAATGGTTATAATTGTGAACATGCATCATTTTCACATCATTCCCACATGAGACACTGTAGACAAGGAAACCTATTTCACTTCCTCAAAATAACTAGAATGAATCTAAGATAACTCATGAAGATTTTAATTAATTTTGTCGTTTTTTACTGATGTGTTTGGTGCAGTGTTTCTCAAGTTCAGAAATGCACAATGTGTTGTCTTATGTAAACAAAGTCGGAGCTGCTGGGCAGCTGTTCACTGTCTATGCTATTGGATAGAGAGCTATCACCGCAGCTGTTCAACACATGTTAGTGGGCAAATGGACATCGTCAAATCAAAACCCAACCTTAATTTACCTGTTGTGACGCACAGATCTCCATTTTAGATAGATTGACTTTGACAAAAATTATCCTATTCACACTTAGTATTCAATTGACACCTGAATAACTGTTTTTGACTTGAAGCGACGCCACATAGGCCGTGGTTATGACACTGGGTATCCATCAAAGCCATGGTTATGCCACTGGGTATGCATCTTAAGTTGTGCCTAACATTTGATCCAACATAACCCTTTAAAGAGTGACTTCCTTTAAAAGCAACACATCCGTTTCCCAGTGTCATAACCATGGCTTTGATGGATACCCAATGTCATAACCATGGCTTTGATGGATACCCAATGTCATAACCATGGCTTTGATGGATACCCAGTGTCGTAACCATGGCTTTGATGGATGCCCAGTGTCGTAACCATGGCTTTGATGGATACCCAGTGTCGTAACCATGGCTTTGATGGATACCCAGTGTCGTAACCATGGCTTTGATGGATACCCAGTGTCGTAACCATGGCTTTGATGGATACCCAGTGTCGTAACCATGGCTTTGATGGATACCCAGTGTCGTAACCATGGCTTTGATGGATACCCAATGTTGTAATCATGGCTTTGATGGATACCCAATGTCGTAACCATGGCTTTGATGGATACCCAATGTCATAACCATGGCTTTGATGGATACCCAATGTCATAACCATGGCTTTGATGGATACCCAATGTCATAACCATGGCTTTGATGGATACCCAATGTCATAACCATGGCTTTGATGGATACCCAATGTCATAACCATGGCTTTGATGGATACCCAATGTCATAACCATGGCTTTAATGGATACCCAATGTCATAACCATGGCTTTGATGGATACCCAATGTCATAACCATGGCTTTGATGGATACCCAATGTCATAACCATGGCTTTGATGGATACCCAATGTCATAACCATGGCTTTGATGGATACCCAATGTCATAACCATGGCTTTGATGGATACCCAATGTCATAACCATGGCTTTGATGGATACCCAATGTCATAACCATGGCTTTAATGGATACCCAATGTCATAACCATGGCTTTGATGGATACCCAATGTCATAACCATGGCTTTGAGGGATACCCAATGTCATAACCATGGCTTTGATGGATACCCAATGTCATAACCATGGCTTTGAGGGATACCCAATGTCATAACCATGGCTTTGAGGGATACCCAATGTCATAACCATTCAAGATTCAAAGCTTTTATCATGTTTTCTTTGCTAAATCATGAGTCCAGTCCTGCCTTTGTGTAGGATTTGTTGGACATGTAGGATATGCACACGTGTGGGATGTGTAAGCTGGGATGTGGATGGGTAGGTTATAGAGACTAATTGGGCCAAATATGCCTAGTGAATCAGGTTGACTAAAGTATAGCACACACCGCCCTCTCTTTGAGTGGATTGATGTTTACTTTGCAGGCTCATTGCATGCTAATTATTTAACCATCCGCTAATGTCAAATGTGACAAGGCAGAATTGTGGAGCTATCAAGCACAATGACACTAACAATGATAGTGACAGTAATGATGACGAGGCATTACATTTTATTAATGGGGATATTTCTACTGTACACCTACTAGTACTACTGCTGCTACTACTACTAGGCATACTACAACTACTAATAATTCTACAATTACTGTATGGCTTTACTATGTACTTATACTACTACTACTACTACTACTACCACTACTACTACTTGGTAATTCTACTAATGCTAGACCTAATACTTCATACCACTGGAGGCTGGTCTAGGTCATTGTGCTGTTGGAGGACCAGTACTGTAGTTCAGCTCTTCCTACTGGAATGTAATCATGGCCGACGCTAATGAGGAAGCTGGTCGTCAGTGGCTGACCAGGCTTGTGTGGTAATGAGTTGCCCTCACAGTGGAGCCGTGTCAGCTAGCAGGGCCTAATGAGAAGGAGTCACCAAGTGTGTCACACCAGCCCCGCCACCAGCCTGTACCCTCAAGCCCCTTATCACGAGAGGATCAGGCACTCTGCACTGACGCCTAAACACTATCTGACCGGCACTCTGCACTGACGCCTAAACACTATCTGACCGGCACTCTGCACTGACGCCTAAACACTATCTGACCGGCACGCTGCACTGACGCCTAAACAGTATCTGACAGGCACTCTGCCCAGATGCCTAAACACTATCTGACAGGCACTTTGCCCAGACGCCTAACCAGTGTCAGATAGATACAGAGAGAGATATTCTCCCCATACCCAAGCACAGAGTTTCTTTGTGTTGATCGTCTCTACTTGCTAATTGTATACTGACTGTGTAGATGATGGTCTGTCCGACTCAGGGAACTATCTCCATGTGAACTAATCCTAGTAATTCTGCGCCTACAACTGACTTCTACAATAGATATCTGAACCTTATCAGTCAGGCAGTTGGCTCAGACAGCTGAGTAGTACCATCAGACGAGGCCATATTCATAGCTATGACACCATCATTACATGTGTCACTTTACCTGGAGGCCCAGAATACCTTTACCTTTTGAAAATGCATTTTTTCAGTAATAATAATAATAATAATAATATGCAATTTAGAAGGTGTTTTTATCCAAAGCAACTAATAGTCATGCGTGCATACATTTTGTATGGCTCCCCCGCGAATCAAACCCACTATCCTTTCTCTGTAAGCTTCATACTCTACCAACTGAGCCATACAGGACCATCTTACAGTACCAGTCAAATGTTTGGACACACCTACTCATTCAAGGGTTTTTCTTTATTTTTACTATTTTCATCCTGGTAGAATAATAGTGAAGACATCAAAACTATGAAATAGCACATATGGAATCATGTAGTAACCAAAATAGTGTTTAACAAATCAAAATATATTTTATATTTGAGATTCTTCAAATAGCCACCCTTTGCCTTGTTGACAGCTTTGCACACTCATGGCATTCTCTCAACCAGCTTCACGAGGACTGCCACAGGAATGGAAGACCCAGAAATACCTCTGCTGCAGAGGATAAGTTCATTAGAGTTACCAGCCTCAGATTGCAACCCAAATAAATGCTTCACAGAGTTCAAGTAACAGACACACCTCAACATCAACCGTTCAGAGGAGACTGTGTGAATCAGGCCTTCATGGTCGAATTGCTGCAAAGAAACCACTACTAAAGGACACTAAGAAGAAGAAGAGACTTTCTTGGGCCAAGAAACACGAGCAATGGACATTAGACCGGTGGAAATTTGTCCTTTGGTCTGGAGTCCAAATTAGAGATTTTTGATTCCAACCTCAACCAAATTTCGATGGTTTGTGATGAGTCGGACCGCAGTGAAGGAAAAGCAGCCAACAAGTGCTCAGCATGTGGGAACTCATTGCTCACTCTTGGCATTTTCTCAACCAGCTTCACCTGGAATGTTTTTCCAACAGTTTTCCAAAGGGTCTGAATATTTATGTAAATGTGATACTTCAGTTTTTATTTTTAATAAATTTGCATAAAAAAATCATAACCCTTTTTTGGTTTGTCATAATGGGGTATTGTTTGTAGAAATAAAACAATTTAATCAATTTTAGAATAAGGCTGTAGCGTAACAAAATGTGGAAAAAGTCAAGGGGTCTGAATACTTTCCGAATGCACTGTATAGCAGATGTTGACTAAGGCTTCATACTTGTTTCAAGTCATTGGAATTAGGCTTCTGAATATTTCTTTACAGGTGAGATTTATCGCTTTCATTTTTTTTTTATTGTTTCAGACACTGAATAATGTTACACATTATTCTAATGCCAATGTAAAATTGTCCCCAGTGAACATGTTCACATGCATGTGTAATGTATGCATGCCATGTAGATTATTCAAGGTAAATTGTTTTATTATCTCTGATGGCAGTTTTAATTTGCACCACAGTGGATAATATTATATCAGGCATGAAATCTAACATATTGAAACATGTAGAAAATGATTGTGCAATTTGACAAGTCTTTTCATAATGTCATTGTCTGTGAAGTCACACTCTTCTTCTGGAAAACACACACACACACACACACACACACACACACACACACACACACACACACACACACACACACACACACACACACACTCTCATTACCTCAGAAACAGCAGGGCACTGCATTGATCTAAATAACATTAATAAGCACAATACTGTCTCCAAACACTGCAGAAAACCTCACCATCTCTGGTTTGAATTTCTCTGCACTTCTGTGTCCCCTTTACAGAGCATGTGGAACTTTCTGAAGTTTACTGAAGACCCTTATGGGATAAGCAACACACACCAACGTGTGTTTACGCCCGGAGCGAGAGGGAGAGAGAGACACACACACATCGGCTTTGATCTGATATCTGCTAGTTCCTTTAACTCGGCGTGACGGCTAAAACAAAACCAACTATTTGTCGAACATAATTACCTTTAGTCTTGCTAAAGCTTGAAATGTGTGTTCTTAAAAGAAGTCAAATGAAGTCCTCTCTGAACTCGGCAGGAGTGTTTTTTTGTCAAGTTAGAACGATGACAAACTATTGTTTGTTCTCCTGGTGTGTAAACACATTCATGGCTGATTAACATCAGTCCATACAAGCTGTGAAATGCGGGAGCGAATGGCACAGTGTGAGCTTCTGAGGAAGAGACCTGTGTAGGGTATTCAGCTGTCATTGACAAATTATGAAGATGCATTTCCTCTTAGGGAGTGGGATTTGGTTGTGATGGCCATTGTGTGTATATCACAGGAGGCTGGTGAGGGGAGGACGTTTCATAATAATGACTGGAATGAAGTGAATGGAATGTTATCAAACACACAAGGAAACCATTCCAGTCCACCCATTACTATAAGCCTGTCTTCCCCAATTACGGTGTCGCCAGCCGCCTGCGGTGTATAGGCCTCGCTTTTACCCAGGATGCACAACTCCAGTCCACAAGGACAGTATCCTTGCTGTTTTCTATTTCTCCATGACACTGAATTGATCAGTTCATATTATTGATTGCCCAGAGTGCAAATACCTGGCTACCTATGTCTGATCAAAAGGTATGAACGAAACCAGCAGGCTCTGCAACCCCTTAAGGACCGGAGTTCAGTTGTGCACCCCCTGGTTGAACCTGAACTCCTCTGAAGAGTTAATAACAGTGATCTGAAGGGTTAATAGTGAAACGTCCTGCTGAGCATATTGACAATCCACTAGAGACCGTCTCTCACATGGCTCCTCCTAGACACTAACCTCAGAATCAAGGGCTGTCTTCTGAATGGAATCAGACAAGGTGACCTTTCTAGATTCCTGCTGAGGTCCAGATGTTAAATGTTCCAAATCCCCGCATTATACTCCACTGTGGCTCGAACTATGAGGCCCTGTCATTGAATAGGACAAACGTTTATAAAAATAGAACTGGCATTGAATCCCTGTAAATATTTTCTATATTGAACAGAAATATAAATGCAACATGTAAAGTGTTGGTTTCATGAGCTGAAATAAAAGATCCCAGAAAGATTCCATAAGCACAAAAAGGTTATTTCTCTCAAATGTTGTGCACAAATTTGTTTACATCCCGGTTAGTGAGCATTTCTCCTTTGCCAAGGTGTGGCATATCAAGAAGCAGATTAAACAGCATGACCATTACACAGGTGCACCTTGTGCTGGGGACAATAAAAGGCCACTCTAAAATGTGCAGTTTTGTCACACAACACAATGCTACAGATGTCTCAAGTTTTGAGGGAGCGTGCAATTGGCATGCTGACTGCACGGATGTCCACCAGAGCTGTTGCCAGAGTATTGAATGTTCATTTCTCTACCATAAACCGCCTCTAACGTCGTTTTAGAAAATTTGGCAGTATGTCCAACCAGCCTCACAACCGCAGACCACGTGTAACCACGCCAACCCAGGACCTCCATATCCGGCTTCTTCACCTGCAGGATCGTCTGAGGAGTATTTCTGTCTGTAATAAAGCCCTTTTGTGGGGAAAAACTTATTCTGATTGGCTGGGCCTGGATCCCCAGTGGGTGGGCCTATGCCCTCCAAGGCCTACCCATGACAGCGCCTCTGCCTAGTAATGTGAAATCCATAGAGTAGGGCCTAATGAATGTATTTCAATTGACTGATTTCCTTCTATGTACTGTAACTCAACAAAATCTTTGAAATTGTATCATGTTGCGTTATATATTTTTGCTCAGTATATTAACGGTACACCCGTTTCATAGATTTCTCTACTCTTGTTTCAGCTTATGCTGACTGAAATACTGCATTATTGATGTGAAAATGAAGGCTGTCACATGCACTTGTTGTCTGTTTCTTGGGTAACTCTTCTGTCTGGGGTTCTTCAGACTGTGTCCCTGCACTTTAAGAAGATGGTCCCTGATCTGCTGTTTGTCTCCCTGTCCCTGCAGACAACCTCCTGATTGACTACCAGTTCACCTTCAGCCTTCTCCAGGAGGATGACCATCACTACACCGCCATCAACTTCATGGCCACTCCTGAACAGGTCAGCCAGTCACCACACAGAGGTCTCAGTCACCATGGGACCGAGGGACGGTCTCATGTAGCCTTTCTGTTATGTATTTTATGCATCTATTTTGATGTAACCCACATTAGCATTATTCATTCCAAACATCATAATGTTGGTTTGGAGTACGTGTGTTTGACCTCCTTTTGTGTTCATATTTGACAGAGCAACAAGAACCTGGACATGTCGATCAATGCGTCCAACAACTTCAACCTCAACATCACCTGGTCTATTGGTTCAACAGGTAACTTGGCTTATTAGATCGAAATTTGCCATAGAGGGGTGATCAGTATGTGCTATAGTGAATGCCTATGTTTATTTGACAACATGTTGAGGGCTTGCCCTCTCATTTGATTCTATTGTCCACCTAGCTACGCTCACTACGGTCTAAGGCAGATATCTCCCACTCAGCTTCAGACAGTGTACACCTAAGACGTTGTTATACTGTATTATTCACCTAGGATGGGAAAGAAACTCATACAATCTTTTATGTACAAAGTTCCACTCTCTGTTTGTCATCTTTTCCAGAGGGAATGGTACTTTTGTTGTTCTGGTCAGTTTCCCTCATTAGACAAGAATGTCTGTAGGGGAATGCCCCTCTTGACAGAATGCAGTGGAGATAGTTTTTAATTATGGCATTGGGATTTTTTTGTGATTTCAATTAAGATAAAACTTTGCCCAGACTGTACCGGGCCCAGATTATGTATAATTTTTTTTATTTGATTTGTGAGGAAACTTCAGGGCTTGAATATTATGTGCAGAGCAATTACAGTGAGTGTGTATGTCACTGATAAATTGGTTGGGGTCATCTTTTATTAAAGCTGTCCCAAAGTCTGGCCTGTTATTGCAGTATTCTTGATAACATCTTCATTTGGGACCACTTAAAATATAAATGCATGTCTCTTTTTTTTTTAAGAAAGTAAAACTCCACTCCACTTACATATTTTCAAGCTTTTTTTGGACAGATCAAAAATTACAACGGGATACAGAGTTAGAGATGGGAGAAAGTTGGAAGGGTCTTTGATGGGGAGTTGAGTGTTACCACAAAATGGACATGCATCTACAGTATAATTTATACTCTAATCTGTCTTCTAAAACACCCCTAGCCTGGCCAATCTGTCTTCTAAAACACCACTAGCCTGGCTAATCTGTTTTCTAAAACACCACTAGCCTGGCTAATCTGTCTTCTAAAACACCCCTAGCCTGGCCAATCTGTCTTCTAAAACACCACTAGCCTGGCTAATCTGTCTTCTAAAACACCACTAGCCTGGCTAATCTGTTTTCTAAAACACCACTAGCCTGGCTAATCTGTTTTCTAAAACACCACTAGCCTGGCTAATCTGTTTTCTAAAACACCACTAGCCTGGCTAATCTGTCTTCTAAAACACACCTAGCCTGGCTAATCTGTTTTCTAAAACACCACTAGCCTGGCTAATCTGTCTTCTAAAACACCACTAGCCTGGCTAATCTGTCTTCTAAAACACCACTAGCCTGGCCAATCTGTCTTCTAAAACACCACTAGCCTGGCTAATCTGTCTTCTAAAACACCACTAGCCTGGCTAATCTGTCTTCTAAAACACCACTAGCCTGGCTAATCTGTCTTCTAAAACACACCTAGAATGGCTAATCTGTTTTCTAAAACACCACTAGCCTGGCTAATCTGTCTTCTAAAACACCACTAGCCTGGCTAATCTGTTTTCTAAAACACCACTAGCCTGGCTAATCTGTCTTCTAAAACACCACTAGCCTGGCTAATCTGTCTTCTAAAACACCACTAGCCTGGCCAATTTGTCTTCTAAAACACCACTAGCCTGGCTAATCTGTCTTCTAAAACACCACTAGCCTGGCTAATCTGTCTTCTAAAACACACCTAGCCTGGCTAATCTGTCTTCTAAAACACACCTAGCCTGGCTAATCTGTCTTCTCTCTCGACTGTCATCACAAAACTGTTTGACTGGCACAACTGTCACAGCAGTACCTATCCCCTCTGTACCTATAAGGCTCCCAGGTGGCGCCGTGATCTAAGACACTGCGTCTCAGTGCTAGAGGCACCACTACAGCACAATTGGCCCAGCGTCGTCCGAATTTGGCCGGTGTAGGCCGTCATTGTAAATAAGAATTTGTTCTTAACTGACTTGCCTGGTTAAATAAAGGTTACAGGTGTGCTTGACTATCACCAACTGTACTATCCTCTCAGTATCCTCCCTTTGACGTCTTACACTGTGACCCACCTCTCACTCCCAGCTGGCACTATCTCTGGCGAGGAGGTGCCCATCGTGTCCAAGACCAATATCCAGGAACACAGAGACAGCTTCTCCTGTGAGAAGTTCAACTTCCGGGTCAACTCCAACATCACCTTCTATGTCTATGTCAGCAACTTCTCCTGGCCAATCAAGATCCAGGTAAGGTTCTGTCAGTAGTGATCTCACAAACCACAAATACGTTGCATCCCCACCCAGTGAGATACATTAAATGAGGTCCTAAAAATGTCCTTACAAACTTTAATGGGTTATCAGAGGTTTACTGTTTCCAATGGGGTAATAGCCCTATGTCTTGAATGAGAATTATTTGGAATGTAATTTCTTTGTGAACACAATTGACTCTCTCATGGGATGGGGTTCCATTGATATATTAAGTGATTGTACTTAATGAGATTGAATCAAAATGTAATAATGTGAACAACTGAAGGACTTGCTGATTGCAGACACAGCAGGACCCTCATTACCCCTCTGTTGCTATAGCAATGGTTAAGCAACAAAGAGTACACACTACCATTATGATGAGTTTGTATTATTCATTGTTGTTTTTCTACATGAAGAGAAAATGCATATTGATCTTTTGGTAGAATGTTCCACTTCCTAGGAAGACAATTACAGTGTCTTCAGAAAGTATTCACACCTGTTAAATTGAGATTTTGTGTCACTGGCCTACACACAATACCCCATAATGTCAGTGGAATTATTTTGACATATTAATGAAAACTTTAAATGTCTTGAGTCAATAAGTATTCAACCCCTTGGTTGTGACAAGCCTACATAAATGCAGGGGTAAAAATGTGCTTAAGTCACATAAGTTGCATGGACTTTTAACATGATGAATGACTACCTCATCTCTGTACCCCACACATAAAATTATCTGTAAGGTCCCTCAGTCAAGCAGTGAATTTCAAATACATATTCAACCACAAGGACTAGGGAGGTTTTCTATTGCCTTGCAAATAAGTGAACCTATTTATAGATGGGTAAAAAAAAACAGACATTGAATATCTCTTTGAGCATGGTGAAGTTATTAATTACACTTTGGATGGTGTATCAATACACCCAGTCACTACAAAGATACAGTCGTCCAGTTACATAGTTTAATGGCTGTGATAAGAGAAACCTGAGGATGGATCAACAACATTGTAGTTACTCCACAATACTAACCTAAATGACAGAGTGAACAGAAGGAAGCCTGTACAGAATAAAATATTCCAAAACATGCATCCTGTTTGCAGCATGGCACCAAATACTGCACAAAATGTGGCAAAGAAATTAACTTTATGTCCTGAATACAAAGCATTATGTTTGGGGCAAATCCAACATATCACAGAGTACTTCCTGCTATGGATTTGATCGCTTCATAGGAATGTTCAGAAACAATATCTGATTTAAACAATATCTCTCTCTACAGAACATATAAATATGTTAAATGGCTCTAGAAATCTCTGTGTGTGTCTTTAAGGCATAAAGCCTTGATAGAACGACATTGAGCATAAATTATAATGAAACGCGTTTGGCAAAAATATAATCTTTAATGATCCGTGAGTTTTGCAGTGTCACCATCAATTATTTAGGATTGCCTTAAAACTGAGACAGCCGTACAAAATATTCATGGTTTAATCTTATGAACCATAAAATTGAAGTAGACTTTGGCAGTGGTATTTTAAGATGACTGTCACGATAAAACGGACTGAAAACTGATTGAATGGACTGACTGCAAACAGCGTGCCTAGTTAATTGACACTGAAATCCACTCTAATAGTCCTGAGGGAAAAAAATAAAGAAAGATGGCGGTATAGGATTTGCTAGACATATGTCGCAATGAAATATCTCAGAGGAGTAGAGCTTCATATCTTCTGGGACGGTTGCACACTCCGAAGCTCATACAGTATTTGGGATTCCTTTCCCAGTCCCCACTGCTTTTCTGGGTTATGCGGCAGCTAGGACTGGCACAATTACCATACAATCGTGTAACCGACGGTTATGGATGAATACAGTCATGAAAATTCGGAACGATTATTACGGCCTGCCAAAATGACAGCGGTCATTTTGGCAGGCCAGTTACCGTTATTCAAAATTCCATGACCATCACAGCCCTAGCATGAGCTGGCCTTGGAAGCAGAAATCAAACAGACAATCAAACAGATGAACAAACAGGTGAACATTCTTAGAGGAGAACCTCCAATATCAAATACAGGCAAGTTGAAGGTGCTCTGGTAGGATTCTAATATGAATGCAGTTGATTGCAGAGTGTCCTGCAGCTTCAAATCAAATGTTATTTGTCACATGCGCCGAATACAACAGGTGTAGACCTTACAGTGAAATGCTTACTTACAAGCCCTAACCAATAATGCAGTTTTATGAAAAATAAGTTTTTGGTAAACGATAGATAAGTAATAAATAAAAGCAGTAAAATAACAGTAAAAATAACATTAGCGAGGCTATATACAGGGGGTACCGGTACAGAGTCGATGTGCGGGGGCACCGGTTAGTCAAGATAATTGAGGTAATGTACATCTACAGTTGAAGTCGGAAGTTTACATACACCTTAGCCAAATACATTTAAACTCAGTTTTTCACAACAGTTTTAAAAAAAAAATCCTAGTAAAGATTCCCTGTCTTAGGTCAGTTAGGATCACCACTTTATTTTAAGAATGTGAAATGTCAGAATAATAGTAGAGAGTGATTTATTTCAGCTTGTATTCCTTTCATCACATTCCCAGTGGGTCAGAAGTTTACATACACTCAATTAGTATTTGGTAGCATTGCCTTTAAATTGTTTAACTTGGGTCAAACGTTTCGGGTAGCCTTCCACAAGCTTCCCATAATAAGTTGGGTGAATTTTGGCCCATTCCTCCTGACAGAACTGGTGTAACTGAGTCAGGTTTGTAGGCCTCCTTGCTTGCACACGCTTTTTCAGTTCTGCCCACAAATTTTCTATCGGATTGAGGTAAGGGTTTTGTGATGGCCACTCCAATACCTTGACTTTGTTGTCCTTAAGCCATTTTGTCACAACTTTGGAAGTATGCTTGGGGTCATTGTCCATTTGGAAGACCCATTTGCGACCAAGCTTTAACTTCCTAACTGATGTCTTGAGATGTTGCTTCAATATTTCCACATAATTTTCCTTCCTCATGATGCCATCTATTTTGTGAAGTGCACCAGTCCCTCCTGCAGCAAAGCACCCCCACAACATGATGTTTGGGATGACGTTCTTCGGCTTGCAAGCATCCCCCTTTTCCTCCAAAGATAACAATGGTCATTATGGCCAAACAGTTCTATTTTTGTTTCATCAGACCAGAGGACATTTCTCCAAAAAGTACGATCTTTGTCTCCATGTGTAGTTGCAAACCGTAGTCTGGCTTTTTTCTCTAGGAGACAGAACGCGTCTCCTTCCTGAGCGGTATGACGGCTGCGTGGTCCCATGGTGTTTATACATGCGTACTATTGTTTGTACAGATGAATGTGGTACCTTTAGGCATTTGGAAATTGCTCCCAAGGATGGACCAAACCTGTGGAGGTCTACAAATGTTTTTTCTGAGGTCTTGGCTGATTTCTTTTGAATTTCTCATGATGTCAAGCAAAGAGGCACTGAGTGTGAAGGTAGGCCTTGAAATACATCCACAGGTACACCTTCAATTGACTCAAATTATGTAAATTAGCCTATCAGCAGCTTCTAAAGCCATGACATAAATTTCTGGAATTTTCCAAGCTGTTTAAAGGCACAGTCAACTTAGTGTATGTAAACTTCTGACCCACTAGAATTGTGATATAGTGAATTATAAGTGAAATAATCTGTCTGTAAACAATTGTTGGAAGAATTATTTGTCATGCTCAAAGTAGATGTCCTAACCGACTTTACAAAACTATAGTTTGTTAACATAAAATCTGTGGAGTGGTTGAAAAATTAGTTTTAATGACCTTCAACCTAAGTGTATGTAAACTTCCGACTTCAACTGTAGGTATAGTTAAAGTGACTATGCATAGATAATAAACAGAGACTAGCAGCAGCGTAAAAATGGGGGGAGGGGGTGATCAGGCCTACCACTGTATCGTTGGCCTGGCCATGCAGTCATGGGTGAACAGGGAGTACAGGTGGGGACTGAGCATTCACCCCTGAGGGGCCCCCTTGTTGAGGATCAGCGTGGCAGATTTGTTGTTTCCTACCCTTATCACCTGGGGGGCGACCCATCAGGAAGTCCAGGATCCAGTTGCAGAGGGAGGTGTTTAGTCGCAGGGTCCTTAGCTTAGTGATGAGCTTTGAGGGCACTATGGTGTTGAACGCTGAGCTGTAGTCAATGAATAGCATTCCTTTTGTCCAGGTGGGAAAGGGCAGTGTGGAGTGTAATAGAGATTGCATCATCTGTGGATCTGTTGGAGCGGTATGCAAATTGGGGTCTAGGATTTTTGGGATAATGGTGTTGATGTGAGCCATGACCAGCCTTTCAAAAGCACTTCATGGCTACAGACGTGAGTGCTACAGGTCGGTAGTGTGTTTAGGTAGTCCGTCCATCGATCGGGGCTCATATGTATTTCCTATGAATTATGTTTTATCAGAGCGCTATTTAGATGAGATGGTAACATGAGATGTTAATTATCATGATGAGCCCTATCCCACAGACGTATATAGAGCCGTCTCAGTTGGAACACTGTCGTCAGTAACACGAGACCAGGCTCTCTTGACCTCGGTGGCTTCCGATACAGACACGGTAATGATGAGGAATTGCCCAGAGGATTCCTAATGGCCAGTCTCAATGATGAATTATACCTTGTTTTGCTTTTGTTTGGTTTAGGATGTAATGTGTAAACGATTTTATCAAATATAGTGATGTCTCACTCTCAGTGAAGGTCACCCTCACCATCTGTCGTTTCAGCTGACTGAGTAACTCATGCGTTGAGAAGAAACTCTTTGGATTTTAAATCCAAAATGAGATGCAGTATTTCCAGGTTTCTGTAGCTATTGTTATGTAAAGACTCTTTCATACCAGTGATATTGTAAGCTTTATTCTGGGATGTGTAGGCCAGGTCAGGCTAGCTGTGTCCACTTCAGAGTGTGTCAGATGGAGGCAGAGATAGGCTGGTGAAATGTGTTGCTCTGCGGCCTTGGCTTTCTGATGATGACAAGAGAGAGATTACTATCACCACTAGGGCTATGATCATAATACATCATCCCGGTCCTCTCCTCCGCTCTCTCTTTCACATCCATTCTGAAAGGCTTTTACTTGTTCTCTCAATCTTGTTTTCTCGTTCACGGATACACACAGAATAACACACTCTCTGAATTGAATTAACCGCTTTGAATTTCTATTTGTTTCCTGGAAAAATATAGGGGTACATCAGTAGATTGAATATCATCTATAGTTTTTTTTAAATCGCGTCTGTGAGGCGTAGGGCTGTGGCGGTCATGAAATTTTGTCAGCCGGTAACTGTCATGCAAATAACTGCCGGTCTCACGGTAATTGACTGTTTAATTAACATAAATATGTTTAGCATCTCCGGGCTTCCACGTATATTTTACAAACCACTGATGCGGATCTTAGGAACATCTAATTTTTTGTCTAATAAATCCATTTAATATAGCCTACACCATCACAATAAATCCATGATTAGACTATTTCAGAAAAACCGAATAGCACATTCTGAGTCATCCTTATGTTTGGCCCTGATCTGGCTATGCCATATGGCTGTGGGCTACAGTAGTTCATTTTGTAGACAAGATTTGCTTATAATTCCTGTGGCATTATTTTATAGAAAGAATAATACAATTGAATATAGCTGAATGAAATAGAAAGGATATTTTCCCCAAACGATTTCTGAGGGAGTGCACACATACAACAATTCTGTGTTTAGCGGTTAAAAGTGATCATTTGGAACAGGTCCTCCCAAATGCTTAATTTAGAGTTATTTATGCAATTTAACTTGTGATACAAACCTTAGGCTATGTGTTTTGATTTCTAATACGTTCTAAGGCTACATGATGCGACTAATGATGATTTGGAAAAAGTTTCATAAAAGGCCTGCGCTCTGCTCTGTTTCTTGTCCTGGCTGCACACACTTCATCAGTCTCTCATTCACTACTATTCACTACTATTCACTATTTGACAAGCACTTGGTAATATTCTCACCCATCAGACTATTCTCAATTTAATCTGGTCTTTACATACAGTGCCTTCAGAAAGTATTCACAACCCTTGACTTTTTCCAAATTTTATTGTGTTATAGCCTGAATTTAAAATGGATTAATTTGAGATTTTTTGTCACTGGCCTACACACAATACCCCATAATGTCAAAAGTGGAATTATATATTTTTTAATGTTTACAAATGAATTAGAAATATTCTTGAGTCAATAAGAATACAACCCCTTTGTTATGGCAAGTCTAAATAAGTTCATGAGTAAAAATGTGCTTAACAAGTCACATAATAAGTTGCATGGACTCACTCGGTATGCAATAATAGTGTTTACCATGATTTTTGAATGACTACCTCATCTCTGTATCCCACCCAAATAATTATCTATAAGGTCCCTCATTCGAGCAGTGCATTTCAAACACAGATTCAACTACAAAGACCAGGGATGTTTTCCAATGCCTCGCAAAGAAGGGCACCTATTGGTAGATGGGTAAAAAATAAAAATAAATATCCCTTTAATTACACTTTGGATGGTGTATCGATACACCCAGTCACTACAAAGATACAGGCGTCTTCCTAACTCAGTTGCCGGAGAGCAAGAAAACCGCTCAGGGATTTCACCGTGAGGACAATGTTGACTTTAAATGGCTGTGATAGGAGAAAACTGAGGATGGATCAACATTGTAGTTACTCCACAATAGTTACTCCTAAATCAGTGAAAAGGAGGAAGCCTGTACAAAATAAAAACATGCATCTTGTTTGAAGGAGTTTTTTGGTATAAAAATAAACTGAATATAGCTAAGCACATGCAAAAGCCTAGAGGAAAACCTCCTTCAGTCTTCTTTCCAACAGACAAATTCACCTTTCAGCAGGACAATAACCTAAAACACAAGGCCAAATGTACGCTGGAGTTGCTTACCAAGACGATATTGAATGTTCTTGAGTGGCCTAGTATTGTTTTGGCTTAAATGGGCTTGAAAATCAACAACCAACTTGACAGAGCTTGAAGAATGTTTAAATGAATAATGTGCAAATATTGTACAATCCAGGTGTGCAAGGCTCTTAGAGACCCAGAGCGGTGATTCCAACATGTATTGACTTACTACTCATGTAATCAAGATATATTACTGGTTTTGTTTTTCATATTTTTTTTAAATCAAATGTTCAAGTATTTTGTGTAGATCGTAGACAAAAAATGACAATTAAATCAATTTTAATTCCACCTTGTAACACAACAAAATGTGGAAAAAGTTAAATAAGTCGAGGGGTATGAATGCTTTCTGTATGTACAGTATATACAGTGACTTCATTAAGTATTCATACCCCTCAACTTATTTCACATTTTATGTTACAGCCTGAATTCAAAATTGATTTAAATGTATTTTCTTCTAACCCAGCTACACAAAATACCCCATAATGACAAAGTGAAAACATGTTTTTATGAAATACAGAAATATCTAATTTACATACGTTTTCACACACCTGAGCCAATACATGTTAGAATGACCTTAGGCAGTGATTACAGCTGTGAGATGTTAATTATCATGATGAGCCCTATCCCACAGACGTATATAGAGCCATCTCAGTCGGAACACTGTCGTAAGTAACACGAGACCAGGCTCTCTTGACCTCGGTGGCTTCCGATTCAGACACGGTAATGATGAGGAATTGCCCAGAGGATTCCTAATGGCCAGTCTCAATTATTAATTATACCTTGTTTTGCTCTAGTTTGGTTTAGGATGTAATGTGTAAACGATTTTATCAAATATAGTGATGTCTCACTCTCAGTGAAGGTCACCCTCAGCATCTGCCCAAAGTGGATCCTATTCTGCTCAAACTCTGAATGCCAGGGATCTCATGAAGTGTTTGATTACATTTTTGATTGCATTTGCATTGATATCATATTGATTAGAGTGACAAATCACTGACATCAATCAGTGTTATTTTAGTGCCAAAAATGACTAGATAGTGTGAATAGGATAATTTTGGTCATAGTCAGTCTCGTCTAAAACGGAGTTTGGAACATCCGTGCGTCACAACAGGTAAATTAAAGTTGGGTTTTGATCCAACGATGTCCATTTGCCCACTAACATGGGGTGAACAGCTGTGGCGATAGCTCTCTATCCAATAGCATAGACAGTGAGACGAACCTGCCCAGCATCTCCGACTTTGTTTATATAAGACAACACATTGTGCATTTCTGAACTTGAGAAACACTGCACCAAACATCTTAGTTAGATGTAAAATTGCGCAACATCCTCTGCAAAGACGTCCAAATTAATGACAGATTTCTTGAGTTATGTTAGATTAATTCTGCTTATTTTGAGGAATTGAAATAGGTTTCGGCGTGTACAGTGTCTCATGTGGGGCAAACATCATTAAAGAAATGTGGAATCGGTCAGGTTCACACCTCCAAGACTGAAAAATTACTTTTATAATGAGCAACAGAAAAACACACGTGCCAATCGGCATTTTCAGTGGCTCTTTAAACATCCCCACATACAATGTGTATCTTAGACATGTCTATATCACTAGAAGCCATTCAAAATGTATTTTGCTTCTCTGTCCTCCAAAGATTTCTACATGTATTGTTATGGTAGTCTGCATGTAAACAAGCCTACTGATGCCCTCCCAACGATTTCAACATGTATTGTTATGGTAGTCTGCATGTAAACAAGCCTACTGATGCCCTCCCAACGATTTCTACATGTATTGTTATGGTAGTCTGCATGTAAACAAGCCTACTGACGCCCTCCCAACGATTTCTACATGTATTGTTATGGTAGTCTGCATGTAAACAAGCCTACTGACGCCCTCCCAACGATTTCTACATGTTTTGTTATGGTAGTCTGCATGTAAACAAGCCTACTGACGCCCTCCCAACGATTTCTACATGTATTGTTATGGTAGTCTGCATGTAAACAAGCCTACTGACGCCCTCCCAACGATTTCTACATGTATTGTTATGGTAGTCTGCATGTAAACAAGCCTACTGACGCCCTCCCAACGATTTCTACATGTATTGTTATGGTAGTCTGCATGTAAACAAGCCTACTGACGCCCTCCCAACGATTTCTACATGTATTGTTATGGTAGTCTGCATGTAAACAAGCCTACTGACGCCCTCCCAACGATTTCTACATGTATTGTTATGGTAGTCTGCATGTAAACAAGCCTACTGACGCCCTCCTCTTATGTGAGGAACTAGGTTGACCGTGACCATTTAAGTCCCTGACAACAGTGCCAGTGCAGCCACGTGCTCTTGTACCTGACGTGATGTTATTCACTGTGGCAGTGATGTTATTCACTTGGGTGTATGGATGGTCCTCCTCCTTCCCCCGGTCTTGGTCAGATTTTTTGGGGGGCAACCACCATCCCAGATGACCCTTTTGGCTGTCCAACACACTGCTTGACTGACTGAGAGCTGTCTCTCACTGTCTGACTCTAATGGACCGTCTCAGTGGTGACAATGACCGAGAGCTTGTCACACACAGCTTGTCACACACCCACTAAGCGATGTCTCACACACGCACTTTTCCCATCCACTTCACAGAACGTAATCAGATCTGAAAGGAAACAACCTCCTAATGAAACACTATCTTTAACACAAGTAATATGAAGTCATTAAGTAAGAGGGACAGCTAGAATATGTGTGGGTGTGTACTATACTAGTTATCTTTATACTTGGTGTATATTGACATGTTTCAGTTTTTTTGTTACTTATATACACGTGTTTCTAAATATGCATGTTTTTCACATTCCTGTTTGCATGCTGTGCTCTAGTCCTCCTCCACTTCCTCACAAATGACAAATGTTATTATTCATAATTCCAATTAACATACCGTCATGAGGACAAATCACTGTGGATGCCATGGGAAACATAAGCGCACCATTTCTGTGATGTATCGCCGAGCTGTAGCGGGAAGTATTTCTGGCCCATCGCTCTTAGGGGGTAAAAGACTACACCTACCCCCCCCTGTTAGTGTACCCCATGTAGCTGAATGACATCACCCCTGCTCTGAGGGCTGGTTGGAGGGCAGAGTGAGCGCTGCTGATTGTTTGACCTCGTAGAACAGATTTTGATTGAATCTGTCACGGTGACCTCGCACCTACTTCCCCACTCATTTCTTTTTTCTACCATGACATCACACTTTACTGAATTTTTGTCCTTTTTTTTTTTCATCTGTCTGCTTTGTAGACCCAGGCGACGATAAATCTACTGGTGAAGGCAATCTGAGATTCTTTATCGCACATTTTATTATTATTGGGACATATCTCGCTCTCTCGCGCTCTCTCTTTCTCATTGCCTGTCCTATAGATTCATGTAATCTGTCTTCTATCATTTGAACGGTGTACCTGTTACCTTATATATTTACTGCTGTGTATTTTCTTTTTTAACCTTTTGGACAGAAGAAGAGTTCCCTTTTACCAATTATTAGTTATCTGCAGAACTACTCTAATATGGTTAGTTTGGTGTGCGTTACGATATTCCTGTCAGGAGGAACTCAGTATATTCCGCTAACTGATGCCCCAAGCTGTAAAATGCTAACTGCTCACGTTTTCCTCAATCTCCCCCCTGCACCTCCAGAGTGTATCCAGTGTGTCTGTTTAAAGAAGGCTGTGAGTGTAAAGTCCTGCCCCTTTCCGTCACCTACTGTACCAGCCAGCCTGCCACCACACAGAAACAAAAGCTGTATGAATCCTGCCTTCTCATCGATTCTTCTCTTCCCACTGACTCCTGCATGGCCTGGCTTAATTCGTCTGATTAAATGGGTTTCAGTGAGGCGGCCATGTTGTTTCCCCGACTCTGGGCAAACGATTGGTCCGGGATTAGATTTTCTCCTAACACAGAGTCACTTATTTACCCTCTCAGCGGACATCATTAAATAGAATGCCTTTCATAATGTAATTGCTGACAGGCACTGTGCGGTGTACCTTAGTAGCCGCTTGCCTTCTGACGATGGTGGTAACAAAGTGTCCTTTATTGGATAAAAGGGAAATTGAAACGGCACATACAACATAGCAGTAATCTGTATCTGATGATAGAGATCCTCTTTCCTATGGATGTAAGAGGAGAGGCCAGGTTAAGTGCTGTCTGTTTAAAGATACGGGAAATTGAGATAATAATAATGGCCGCTGATTGTTGGTTCAAGTGACTCATGGTCATTAATATCAACTGCAATGCAGAGAAATTATAATGAGGATGTTGTAACAGGCACTGAAATCTGAACAATATGACAGTTGTGGCGCCGTAGGAGATAGCTGCCCCCTAACCAATTGTGCTATTATGTGTGTTTTTTCGCATTATTTGTAACATATTCTGTACATAATGTTTCTGCCACTGTCTCTTATGACTGAAAAGAGCTTCTGGATATCAGGACAGCGATTACAAGATTTTTTTCTTTAACGACTCGGACGCTAAGAATTTTCTACAGACACCCGACAAGGCCCAAATCCCCGTCATACGCGTTAGAAAGAGAATGGATGACTATGTGATCATGCTCTCCGTAGCCGATGTGAGTAAGATCTTTAAACAAGTCAACATTAACAAGGCCGCAGGGCCAGAAGGATTACAAGGACGTGCACTCCGAGCATGTGCTGACCAACTGGCAAGTGTCTTCACTGACATTTTCAACATGTCCCTGACTGAGTCTGTAATACCAACTGCTCGGCCTCCCACCGCAAGGCACTACAGAGGGTAGTGCGTACGGCCCAGTACATCACTGGGGCCAAGCTTCCTGCCATCCAGGACCTCTATACCAGGCAGTGTCAGAGTAAGGCCCTAAACATTTTGAAAGACTCCATCCACCCTAGTCATAGACTGTTCTCTCTGCTACCGCACGGCAAGCGGTACCGGAGCGCCAAGTCTAGGTCCAAAAGGCTTCTTAACATGTTCTACCCCCAAGCCATAAGACTCCTGAACAGCTAATCCATTGGCTACCCGGACTATTTGCATTACTACTCCAACATCATCATTATGTTTGCCAACGACACAACAGTGGTAGGCCTGATCACCGACAACAATGAGATAGCCTACCCCCACCCTACCCCCTCTTTTATGCTGCTGCTACTCTCTGTTTATTATCTATGCATAGTCACTTTAACTCTACCCACATGTACATATTACTTCAATTACCTTGACTAACGTGTGCCCCCGCACATTGACTCAGTACCGGTTCCTACTGTTTACAGCCTCGTTAATGTTGTTTTATTGTTTTACTTTTAGTATCCACCACACTCAATATAAACAGTAGTATCCTCCACACTCAATATAAACATTAGTATCCACCACACTCAATATAAACAGTAGTATCCTCCACACTCAATATAAACAGTAGTATCCTCCACACTCAATATAAACAGTAGTATCCTCCACACTCAATATAAACAGTAGTCTCCACCACACTCAATATAAACAGTAGTATCCTCCACACTCAATATAAACAGTAGTATCCTCCACACTCAATATAAACATTAGTATCCACCACACTCAATATAAACAGTAGTATCCACCACACTCAATATAAACAGTAGTATCCTCCACACTCAATATTAAACAGTAGTATCCACCACACTCAATATAAACAGTAGTATCCTCCACACTCAATATAAACATTAGTATCCACCACACTCAATATAAACAGTAGTATCCACCACACTCAATATAAACAGTAGTATCCTCCACACTCAATATAAACAGTAGTATCCTCCACACTCAATATAAACAGTAGTCTCCACCACACTCAATATAAACTGTAGTATCCTCCACACTCAATATAAACTGTAGTATCCTCCACACTCAATATAAACAGTAGTATCCACCACACTCAATATAAACAGTAGTATCCTCCACACTCAATATAAACATTAGTATCCACCACACTCAATATAAACTGTAGTATCCTCCACACTCAATATAAACAGTAGTATCCTCCACACTCAATATAAACAGTAGTATCAACCGCACTCAATATAAACAGTAGTATCAACCGCACTCAATATAAACAGTAGTATCAACCGCACTCAATATAAACAGTAGTATCCACCGCACTCAATATAAACAGTAGTATCCACCGCACTCAATATAAACAGTAGTATCCTCCACACTCAATATAAACAGTAGTATCCTCCACACTCAATATAAACAGTAGTATCCCTGCATTGGTTGGGAGCTCATGACCAAAGCTGCTGCTGACTATTTTGTCCTTGGAGAGTGTTTTTGGGGGATCCTGCATGGAAGAAGTGCTGGGTAGCACTCTTCCTGGTACTCGGGACCCATTTGGGCCTGTTTTCAACCCGCCCCCATAGAGTCATGTCTGTTCCCAGGTACAGGAACATGCACAAACCTCTGGTGATGGCTGTTAGTGCTCTACAGGATTTATTGAATAACAATGATGCTGCCATTACATTGGGAGAAAAGGGAGAAGCAGTCTAGTTAGAAAAGAAAAATGTATTTACGTGTCACTCCACAATGATACAACAATAGAAAATACTGATTAAAAGCACTCTAATTGAGTTTTGAGACACTTAACACAATCAAAGACAAACATGGTACAGGCGTCATCAATAATGCATGATATCATCTATACCCATGTACAGTACGAGTCAAATGTTTTGACACCTACTCATTCAAGGGTTTCTCTTAATTTTGTTTTACTATTTTCTACATTGTAGAATAATGTCTTGAAGCAATGATGGACTGTTGTTTCTATTTGCTTAATTTAGATGTTCTTGCCATACTACGGACTTGTTATTTTACCAAATAGGGCTATCTTCTGTATACCACCTTGTCACAACACAACTGATTGGCTCAAACGCATTAAGAAAGAAAGAAATTCCACAAATTATATATATTTTTTAAGGCACACCTGTTTATTCAAATGCATTCAAGGAGACCACCTCATGATGTTGGATGAGAGAATGCCAAGAGTGGTCAAAGCTGTCATCAAGGCAAAGGGTGGCTACTTTGAAGAATCTCAAATCTAAAATACTTTTTTGGTTACTACATGATTACATATGTGTAATTTCATAGTTTTGATGTCTTCACTATTATTCTACAATGTAGAAAATAGTAAAAATTGAGAAAAACCCTTGAATGAGCAATTTCCAAACGCCTGAAGGTACCACGTTCATCTGTACAAACAATAGTAGGCAAGTATAAACACCTTGGGACCACGCAGCCGTCAAACCGCTCAGGAAGGAGACTCGTTCTGTCTCCTAGAGATGAACGTACTTTGGTGCGAAAAGTGCAAATCAATCACAGAACAACAGCAAAGGACCTTGTGAAGATGCTGGAGGAAACCGGTACAAAAGTATCTATATCCACAGTAAAACGAGTCCTATATCGACATAACCTGAAAGGCCGCTCAGCAAGGAAGAAGCCACTGCTCCAAAACCGCTATAAAAAAGCCAGACTACGGTTTGCAACTGCACATGGAGTTGTCCATGTGAGAAATGTCCTCTGGTCTGATGAAACAAAAATATAACTGTTTGGCCATAATGATCATTGTCATGTTTGGAGAAAAAAGGGGGAGGCTTGCAAGTCAAAGAAAACCATCCCAACCGTGAAGCACGGGGGTGGCAGCATCATGTTGTGGGGGTGCTTTGCTGCAGGAGGGACTGGTGCACTTCACAAAATAGATGGCATCATGAGGAAGGAAAATGATGTGGATATATTGAAGCAACATCTCAAGACATCAGTCAGGAAGTTAAAGCTTGGTCCTAAATGGGTCTTCCAAATGGACAATGACCCTAAGCATACTTCCAAAGATGTGGCAAACAAAGGACAACAAAGTCAAGGTATTGGAATGGCCATCGCAAAGCCCTGACCTCAATCCTATAGAACATTTGTGGGCAGAACTGGAAAAAGCGTGTGCGAGCAAGGAGGCCTACAAACCTGACTCAGTTACACCAGTTCTGTCAGGAGGAATGGCCCAAAATTCACACAACTAATTATGGGAAGCTTGTGGAAGGCTACCCGAAACATTTGATCCAAGTTAATCAATTTAAAGGCAATGCTACCAAATACTAATTGAGTGGATATAAACTTCTAACCCACTGGGAATGTGATGAAAGAAATAAAAGCTGAAATAAATAATTCTCTCATTTCACATAATTCAAATAAAGTGGTGATCCTAACTGACCTAAGACACTGAATTTTTACTAGGATTAAATGTTAGTTGTCTACATTGATTTTCAGTTTCCATTGTTCACACCAGTAAAAACAATATTTAAAGTGTCTTGAAGAATATTTAGATACAAAATAACATTAAGGTTAAGATCACTTTATTGGTCAGTTGCACACAACCCAGCCATCAGGGTACGTCCTGAGGACATTCGGCAACATTCCCATTAAGTCCCTTGAGGGTTTCGACGCAACATTATTCCACTGACGTTCTGAGAGCATTCTAAGAATGTCGCGTGATGGTCCAAAGGGATTGTTCTCTGGGGGACATTTGTCTAGTTCCCTGTACGTTCCCAGGATGACACTGAGGACCATGTCGGGACCTTTTTAGAACATTTTCAGGACTTTTATTTTACTAGTCCTTACTAGTCACGTCGCACGATGGTCCCAAGGGAACATTCTCTGGGGGACCTTTTTATAGTTCTCTGTTTGTCCCATGGACATTTTTAGGACATTTTTGGGACGTTGTGTCATGGTCCCCTGAAGGTCCCATGAACGTTCTTGGGACGTTGTGTCATGGTCCCCTGGAGGTTTTGTTTAGTTCCCGGTTTGTCCCGGGGATGTCCCCGAGGACGTTCTTTGGACATTGTGTCATGGTCCCCTGGAGGTTTTGTCTAGTTACCAGTTTGTCCCGGAGAGGTCCCCGAGGATGTTGTCAGGACATTCTTGGGACGTTGTGTCATGGTCCCCTGGAGGTTTTGTGTAGTTCCTGGCTTGTCCCAGGGACATCCTTAAAGACATTTTTAGGAAGTTATTGGGACATTGTGTCATGGTCCCCTGGAGGTTTTGGACCTTCTTGGGATGTTTAAAAGTGCATATTCTGTTAATTCATACCCAAATAATGTTGCTGACTTGTCCTATACCGGTGTTGTTGACCAAAGCACAAATTGGAGAAAAACCACTTAAAACCCCCACCTCAAACAAACTGTTGAAAAAATGCTTGTTATTTCCTCATAGAGTATGATATCATACTCCTGAGGAGGATGAACTGGCCAAGTAATTGCTCTCTCTCTCTCGCTCTCTCACTCACTCTCACACACACACACGCATTCATATTTTTAATGACTAGTATGTGCCCACACCATTCTGTTTTTGGGGTACGCCCACACCATTACAACACAGAAAAGCTTATTTTTAACATACTTAATTACAATTTTTAGGAAGGAAAACTATTTACTCATATTGTCATTGAGTCTTGTCATTGACTTGAGAGGCTTGTGACTGTCTCTTCCCTCTCTCTCGGTTTGGTCTCACTCGTAGCAACTCAAGAGGTTACTATTCAGCTTTAGAGGGCACTGTCACTCATTACATTCTTAACCTCTGATCTCCAAACAATTAGATTCTAGTAGAGAGGGTGTGGAGCTGGAACAAAGGCCTGTGGGTTGAGTGTGTGTGGAAGAATTCCCTCTGCCTTCATCTTATGTGATCTGTTGACAGTCCTTTATTTATTATTAATACAGTTGGCCTGCTATTAATAATATCCATGTTCCTTTTCAGTTATGGCAGAAACGTAATTAACATATTGCAAATTTACATATTTAAACTGATCTACCATACACCATCAAATGGGCCTTCTCCACTCTGTAAAAAACCTGCAGTCCTGCTGAAAGGGGTCAGACTCTAGCAAGTTCACATCGCTCCCTTTTCCTCAAAGAGTTTGTTAATGGAACAGAGTAAAAGGCAAGTGGTTTTGTAAGATTAAAATTCCACTGGTGAGTGCTGAGATAAAAAAAAACGACCAAGAATGATGCTCTTTTATGATGAAGGGATTTTGTCCATGTGAGCAGCTTATGTCAGGAGGAGTGATATGGGCGATTTGCTCGAGTGCCAGCGCCAACGAGACCTGGCGATGACGCAACCGCTGTACGTCTCCTGCAGAACAGAACCCGCACTGCTTATCGATTGTTGTTGCTTTTCCGACTGCAGCTGTCGTAAGTTGAAAGGCCATCCTCACCTGCGTGCGTCAGCCGCGATGTGTGTAGGGGTTGCGTGTGTGTGGATGGGGGGCTGGGAGTGGGTTTACTTGAGGGCAGAGTGCATTGACCAAGGCTGTAATCTGATATTACCCTTAATAGCGTGTCCCTCTAGACCCTTTCTCAATGTTTTTCATTGGGAGACAATTTCACTAGAAACGTACGTGCCAGTAAATCATGTAAACCCTTCCTCCCCCACCAATGTACCCTCAGAGGTATTCTTCAGACCGACCAGACTGGCCAAGTTTTTGACCAGTAAAGTGCATGCATTGTTTATATGTCTTGACTCACCTTTAATGTATAGGAACTAGAATTACCTACCAGAAACATCGTTTCTCAGTGGAACAGCACACATTTCCCCTCTGTTCAAAGTGAGGAGGACATTAAAAATGAACAAACTCATGGCCCTTCTATTAGATGGATTTCTGCTCTGGGCTTGGTGAAAAGAATGGAAAATCAATTATGCATGCAAAATAATCAAATTTCAGTGAACTACTTCAGCATAGACACAAACCCTTTTGAGGAGTTGTAGCTGAAGGCAGTGGCTTTGTATTCACAGCAGGCTCTGTGTGGCCCAACATTGAACAGTTGTAGTCATGGCAAGAAGGGGAAAACTGAGTTGATCATTGGGACTGATGCCAAGTCAAGAAAGCATAGAGCGTGGTGCTGTATACAGTAAATTACAGGTGTTTTCGAGATATATTGAGACCTAAATATACATATTAGGCACTATACAGTACCAGTTAAAGGTTTGGACACCTACTCATTCCAGGGTTTTTCTTTATTTTTACTATTTTCTACATTGTAGACTAATAGTGAAGACATCAAAACTATGAAATAACATATATGGGATGCATTTCAATTAACAGGTGTGCCTTGTTAAAAGTTAATTTGTGGAATTTCTTTCCTTCTTAATGCGTTTGAGCCAATCAGTTGTGTTGTGACAAGGTAGCGGTGGTATACAGAAGATAGCCCTACTCTGTGTTGTTGTTTTTGTCACACTGCTTTGCTTTGTCTTGGCCAGGTCGCAGTTGTAAATGAGAACTTGTTCTCAACTGACCTACCTGGTTAAATAAAGGTGAAATAAAAAAATAAAAAAATTGGTAAAAGACCAAGTCCATATTATGGCAAGAACAGCTCAAATAAGCAAAGAGAAACGACAGTCCATCATTACTTTAAGGCATGAAGGTCAGTCAATCCGTAAAATTTCTATAACCGTTATGTATACATTTTTCTCCAGACAAAAGCCACTCCACCACCTCTTCCCGGTCTGTCAGCTCTGAACACATTATAACCCTCAATATTAATATCCAAGTCCAGAATGTCCCTAGAGATCCAAGTTTGAGTCAATACCATAATGTCCGGATTCATCTGCATAGCCCAGATCTTGATGTAATCCAGTTTAGGAAGTAAGCGCCTAATGTTTACATGCATCAACCCAAGTCCTTTATGATTTTTAAAGTCACATGGAAACTCCAACTCAAACAAGCTGCATTCAATAGGCGGTTGCAGACCCTGTCTGATGGTTGATATTGTTATAGTTGGTATGGCTATAAGATTGCATAGAACTGAAACATTTGGTCCATCCCTATTAGTATTAGTACAAATTGGAATTTCTTTTCCAAGGTTAGCACCATAGGGCCTGAGGTCGCAGCCAATGTCAATATGAGGAACTCTCAGAATAACCAATGATGGAATGTTATAAACTGACTTACATGGGCTTTGTTTGCTATCCTGCAACAGCCCAAGCCCTCCACGTGATTTGAAACCGAGGGGGTATTCAAGTTTATGGAATTCACATTTGAACTAAAAGCACTGGGTGAGCAGACCACAGTGGGCTTCTTTTTTGATCTAGCAGATCTAAGAGTGGAGTTCAAACAAATGGGTACAAGATTACAACTGACAACACCCCTGGCAGTATAGACAACAGTACGACAGTAATGCTTAGAAAGGATGGGAGGTATTACCTGAGCAGGACTTGGCCTTGAAATGTGAAGAGAGGGTCCAGGCTGGGTGAAGTCTTATGAAGTTTAAAGAGCAACTTAAGTCAATAAACAACTTATCTTGTAGAAAATGGCCTATGCGACATCGATATTAGTCAGAAACATTTATTCTACTGTCAAAATTAACTACAAAGTGTAAGTAGGATCATTTTTTCATAGTCAGTCTCGTCCAAAATGAATATTTTAATATAAATCCTGCCCACAGCTGGCAGTACCCACGTATTCATCAATTTCGGAGCGCAGCTGCACTCGACCCGATCATATGGTCAATTAGGGTTGTCATTCAGTATCCCTATGGGGCTAGTTAGGGACCATCAGTAAATTACACATGTACATGAGAAAATATTTAAAAATGTAAATAGTTCCAAATTTCAATGACTTAAAAACCTCAAACCAACTATAAATAGTAGAAATGCATATACAAATATTGAAGACATTTATTGAGAAAACTAAAAGATGTGCAACATGAAAATATTGTCCCATTTACATTGTGTAATTTATTGACAGTCCCTAACTATCCCCAGCGATAGGCTATCCAAAGTCAAACCAATTCTGCTTCAGTCACTGAAGCTAATTGGTTGAAAGAAGTTGGCTAGCTTGCTAGTTAGTCTTGGCTACTTCCAGACACAAGACTTGGTTAGACTGTTTAAAGTCATCTGGAAGGGTGAGTGACTGTAACTGTGTGTACTGTTTCGGCAAAGTGAAATAACAAACACTTCCCACGTTCGAACACAAACACAAGAGACACCCACATCAAAGCACGCCTCCAAGACCCAACTCTCGTTCTGTCGCATTTCCTAATGAGGAGAATTGAAACCGAGGTTAAATCAGGAATTTCAGCCCCCGTTAATTTCTTCTACACATTATTTTTATTGATGTTTCAATGATCATTTGACCTCTTTGTGGTGTAGTGCTCTTACATTAACTATTCTTCTAATGGAAACTCTGTCTACTTCTGTTTTCTTGTCAACACCATATGTTTTATCAAAGTATTATCAATCTGTACACTGTATGTAATGTATCCAATGTCTTCTCAATGTCCTTCTCACATACTTCCTTTCTCTTTCTTTCTTCCCATAGATCGCCTTCTCCCAACACAACAGCATTATGGACCTGGTACAGTTTTTCGTCACCTTTTTCAGGTAAGTACCATTTAGATGAAACTAAAAGGCTAACAAATATGACATTTTCCATGGTAAATCCCTTGCTGATTAATAAAAAAGATGTGTGAGATAGTCGTTTCGCACCCCCCGCATAATCTTGCCTGTGGATAGTAGATATCTAATGAGTGGCTGGAAGGGAACAGACCTACAGATGTAGGATCTTAATTGGATCACTCTTTTTTTTTTTTGCTGAGAATTGCAAACTTGTAGTGTTTTTGAGTTTTTAAAAGACTTCTAAAGTTTGTAATTTCAACTTTTAAAAAAATGATCAACCCCTACAAAAATATCCATTCATTATAATAATTTATATTAATTTATTATAATTATAATAATTTATATTTCCTGTTGCTGCAGGATTATTTTCCTGTTGTAGAAAACTGGCTCAAATTAAGATCCTACATCTGTAATTCTCTGCTGTCTCCAGGCTAACTTCTGCCAATCAAACAGTTTCACTGAATGAGCAGGCGGTGTGTTGTGTTCTGCGAGTGAGTTGTGTGCTGGTGTCCTGAGCCGGACGTGGGAAACCTTTAGGCCACCATACCCAGATGTCATCATTCTGAACCAGTTTATGGTTCAGTCGAGTAGCTCCAAGTGTTTATTCCACTGTGTCATGTTTCGTAGTGGCACGCACATGGTCTTCCTCCTCACTCACTGTCGTCTTTAGAAAGCACCTTCTGAAGCATGCACTGTTCATTTTTATTTGCAGATTTAACAGCTGATTTCTAGATACAGTTGAAGTCGGAAGTTTACATACACCTTAGTCACATTTAATTCTAGTAAAAATGTCCTGTCTTAGGTCAGTTAGGATCACCACTTTATTTTAAGAATGTGAAATGTCAGAATAATAGTAGAGAGAACAATTTATTTCAGCTTTTATTTCTTTCATCACATTCCCAGTGGGTCATACACTCAATTAGTATTTGGTAGCATTGCCTTTAAATTGTTTAACTTGGGTCAAACGTTTCGGGTAGCCTTCCACAAGCTTCCCACAATAAGTTGGGGGAATTTTGGACCATTCCTCCTGACAGAACTGGTGACAGAACTGAGTCAGATTTGTGGGCCTCCTTGCTTGCACACGCATTTTCAGTTCTGCCCACAAATGTTCTATATTATTGAGGTCAGAGCTTTGTGATGGCCACTCCAATACCTTGACTTTGTTGTCCTTAAGCCATTTTGCCACAACTTTGGAAGTATGCTTGGGTTCATTGTCCATTTGGAAGACCCATTTGCGACCAAGCTTTAACTTCCTAACTGATGTCTTGAGATGTGGCTTCAATATATCCTCATAATTTTCCTTCCTCATGATGCCATCTATTTTGTGAAGTGCACCAGTCCCTCCTGCAGCAAAGCACCCCCACAACATGATGCTGCCACCCCCGTGCTTCACAGTTGGGATGGTGTTCTTCGGCTTGCAAGCCTCCCCATTTTTCCTCCAAACATAACGATGGTCATTATGGCTAAACAGTTCTATTTTTGTTTCATCAGACTAGAGGACATTTCTCCAAAAAGTACGATCTTTGTCCCCATGTGCAGTTGCAAACCGTAGTCTGGCTTTTTCATGGCGGTTTTGGAGCAGTGGCTTCTTCCTTGCTGAGGGGCCTTTCAGGTTATGTCGATATAGGACTTGTTTTACTGTCAATATAGATACTTTTGTACCTATTTCCTCCAGCATCTTCACAAGATCTTTTGCTGTTGTTCTGTGATTGATTTCACTTTTCGCACCAAAGTACGTTAATCTCTAGGAGACAGAAATCATCTCCTTCCTGAGCGGTATTACGGCTTCGTGGTCCCAAGGTGTCTATACTTGCGTATAAATGAATGTGGTACCTTCAGGCGTTTGGAAATTGCTCCCAAGGATGAACCAAACTTGTGGAGGTCTACCATTTTTTTCCTGAAGCCTTGGCGGATTTATTTTGATTTCCTCATGATGTTGAGCAAAGAGGCACTGAGTTTGAATGTAGGCCTTAAAGTACAACCACAGGTCCCCCTCCAATTGACTTAAATGGGTTGGTGTATGTAAACTTCCAACTTCAACTGTATATTGTCACTATCTGTGTTTGTCCTCTGCTCGTATTTTTAAGTTTACTGCAGTGATCAAGTGCAGTTATAATTATTTCACAGTAAATAGAACCTCCCCGGTGCATCATGTGTCCTGTGTCATGCATCCAATTGGTAGTAGAAGCAGTACATGTGCCTCCCTGTGTTGCCTCAGTTGATAAGAGGTTTTAGCCAAATGGAAAGATGTGTCAGAGGGTGTGGCTATGTTAACATGGTTGTGAATGTGTCTGTGTAAATGTAGTTTATGCATGTGAGGTTGCAATGTCCACTGTATGTTTGTGTCTGCATTCCTCGGGGTGTGTGTGTGTGTGTGTGTGTGTGTGTGTGGGTGTGTGTGTGGGTGTGTGTGGGTGTGTGTGTGTGTGTGTGTGTGTTGGCTGTGCTCCATTGATGTGTATAAGAGCTAAAGTGGCAGGGCGGCAGAGCTGCATTGCCCAGTGTATGAGGAGAGCCCTGCAGGCTGAGGGTACTGCATACTGACATGATGGAGCTGGCACCACAGAGAGAGAAAGAGGGGGGAGAGCGCGAAAGAGAGGGGGAGAGCGTGAGAGAGAAGGGGAGAGAGTGGGTGAGAGCGAGAGAGAGGGGGAGGGAGAGCGAGAGAGAGAGGGGGAGAGAGAGAAAGGAGGGGAGGGGAGGGGAGGGAAAGAGTGAAAGGAGGAGAGAGATCTATTCCCTCAGAGTTAAATGTTCTCAGGGGTTTACGTTGGTTCTCTTTATCCAATCCTGAGTTAGGGCAGTATGCAATTCTATATTTGACCAGTCATCTTCTGGTTTCAGGTACTCTTAACAACAGTTCAGTAGGTTGATCATTTGGCCCTGTTTGTTTGGCCCCTCTACATGCCTCTCCTGTAGCATCTGTCTTCTGTTACTCTCTTAGTAACATTATATCTTCATCTGTTTGAGTGACTCTGTGTGTGTCTGGCAAGCTGTATATATTTATGCAATTATCTTTACTGTACAGCACACCTAGCCTGCCTATCTGGCTGTCTTCTTGGGTGTCTGGCACTGTGTGTGCTTGTATGTGGGTGACTATGCCACAGTGCCTTCCCATCCTGCCTCCCTGTCTCAGTGATTGATATGTTGCCATGGCATTGCTGAACTGAGTGACTTCAGCCAGATAAAGTAGCTGTTGTCTGAGAGGGCCCCTTCAAAATAGACACCTGAGATGACAGGAATAAAGAACTCTCTGGGGGTAAGGAAAGGTGGATGTTTTCTTTGCAACTCTGCCTAGAATGCCAGCATCCCGGAGTCGCCTTTTCACTGTTGATGTTGAGACGGGTGTTATGCGGGTTCTATTTAATGAAGCTGTCAGTTGAGGCCTTGTGAGGCGTCTGTTTCTCAAACTAGACACTAATGTATTTGTCCTCTTGCTCAGTTGTGCAACAGGGCCTCCCACTCCTCTTTCTATTCTGGTTAGAGCCAGTTTGCACTGTTCTGTGACGGGAGTAGTACACAGTGTTGTACGAGATCTTCAGTTTCTTGGTAATTTCTCGCATGGAATAGCCTTCATTTCTCAGAACAAGAATAGACTGATGAGTGTCAGAAGAAAGTTATTTGTTTCCGGGCATTTTGAGCCTGTAATCGAACCCACAAATGCTGATTCTCCAGATACTCAACTAGTCTAAAGAAGGCCAGTTTTATTGCTTCTTTAATCAGCACAAACGTTTTCAGCTGTGCTAACATAATTGCAAAAGGGTTTTCTAATGATCAATTAGCCTTTTAAAATGATAAGCTTGGATTAGCTAACACAATGTGCCATTGGAACACAGAAGTGATGGTTGCTGATAATGGGCCTCTGTACGCCTATGTAGATATTCCATAAAAAAATCAGCCATTTCCAGCTACAATAGTCATTTACAACATTAGCAATGTCTACACTGTATTTCTGATCAATTTGATGTTATTGTAAGGGACCAAAACATTTGCTTTTCTTTCAAAAACAAGGAAATTTGAGTGACCCCAAACCTTTCAAAGGTAGTGTAGTCACTGTAGCCCTCAAGCACACCTGATTCAACTTGTCAACTAATCATCAAGCCCGTGATGAGTTGAATCAGGTCTGTTTATCCAGTACTACAACAATAAAGTATGCCGTTGGGGGTTCTTGAGGACTGGAGTTGAGGAAACAGTGGCTTATTTAAGTGATAATGCCAGAGAAGCCGGTGTTTGGAGGATATATTGGCATGGATGTTGTTAGGCCCGAGACAAAGTCGAATTTGAATATCGAAACAATGTTGCAAATGTCGGAGAGACAGACAACAAGGTTTATACAAATCTCTGCTGTTGAAAACTAAATGTTAGTCAAAAAGTATTTTATTCAGCATTCAGGATTAGACCCACCTGTTGTATAAGTAGCTGCAGACAAGATTTGTTTATCCTTCCTTGGTATTAAGAAGTCCACTTTATTACTTTGGTTGTCTTAGTAAGGAGAATTTTGGTGAGAGTGGGACTAAGGCTGGACAAGTGAGGGGAAACACTTTCGCTATATTTGCAGGTGAAAATGTCATTTAAGTCACAAAATCTCCTACAGAACATCATGCTTATACAGTTGAAGTTGGAAGTTTACATACACCTTAGCCAAATACATTTAAACTCTGTTTTTCACAATTCCTGACATTTAATCCTAGTAAAAATTCCCTGTCTTAGGTCAGTTAGGATCACCACTTTATTTTAATGTGAAATGTCAGAATAATAGTAGAGAGAATGATTTATTTCAGCTTTTATTTCTTTCATCACTTTCCCAGTGGGTCAGAAGTTTACATACACTCAATTAGTATTTGGCAGCATTGCTTTTAAATTGTTTAACTTGGGTCAAACGTTTCAGGTAGACTTCCACAAGTTTCCCACAATAAGTTGGGTGAATTTTGGGTCATTCCTCCTGACAGAACTGGTGTAACTGAGTCAGGTTTGTAGGCTTCCTTGCTCGCACACGCTTTTTCAGTTCTGCCCACAAATGTTCTATAGGATTGAGGTCAGGGCTTGGTGATGGCCATTCCAATACCTTGACTTTGTTGTCCTTAAGTCGATCAAAGAGGCACTGACTTTGAAGGTAGGCCTTTAAATACATCCACAGGTACACCTCCAATTGACTCAAATAATATCAATTAGCCTATCAGAAGCTTCTAAAGCCATGACATCATTTTCTGGAATTTTCCAAGCTGTTTTAAGGCACAGTCAACTTAGTGTATGGTAACTTCTGACCCACTGGAATTGTGATATAGTAAATGATAAGTGAAATAATCTGTCACAAAGTGCTTGCCAAAACTATAGTTTGTTAACATGAAATCTGTGGAGTGTTTGAAAAATTTGTTTTAATGACTTCAAGCTAAGTGTATGTAGACTTCAACTGTATTGAACGCATGCACACAGGAGAGAAAGAAACTTAATTTTAACCTCACACTAAACTCTCAACATGAAGTAGCATTCTAAAGCCTTGTTCACACTGCAGGCCTTAATGTTCAAGACAGTTTTTTGTTTTTCAAAACCGTTTTCTGGAATACTGACTAAACAGCAAGTTACAAGTGACCAAATCGGATTTGTTTGTGTTCAGACAGCAGTCATTTGCCGAAATGGCTACCCTTGTTGTCATAGTAACGACGGGTGTGTGCGCAGTGATGTAGGCTGATTGTTGCTGGTGCTTGTTATCAGTTATGTAGCACACTACAGTGTCAACAATGCCTGCCATGGACATTTACCAGTTGCTTTGAATGTTCAAAATAATAGTGTAAGAACACTTTTAAAGCCTCAAAAGTTAAGATAATCCAAGTTTTGGCTAGCCACCGGGCAGTCAGCTAGCTAGGTAGGTACTGTAGCTGTTTAGCTTTCTGTTTGTAAACTATTAACAATCTAGTTAGCGACCACATGTTCTTGTCAACAGAGAAGCTACGAAGGTGGTTTGAAATGTGTCTTGAAATGCCCAAATCCATGTGTTTTTTTGGCTGTTCAGACTGCAGGAAAAAAGACTGATTCAAATCAGATATGCAAAAATATATATATTTGAGTTACTTCAAACTGCCAAAGTGAACAAGGCTTAAGAGTCTCTGATTAACTGCTAAAAACTAATTTGACCAGCTTTTATCTGAAGAGTGGATACTCTCTACCATTCACCCTTTTCAGAGCGGTTCCCTAAATGAGCAAGAAAAATTTTAATAATGAAGGAGCGTTTATGGTGCTTCTCCTCTTCAGCCCCAATACTACTGTAATTGGTGACATTGCAGTTCAGTTTGGTCCAATTACTATTTTCCTCTCTCTCAGTTGATTAGCAATCATCTCTCCTTCTTTTCTCGCTCAAGTTCAGCACAGAGACAATATACAAAGCTAAGTGGCTATTAAGCCTCTTTCAGCTGTCCCAATTAATTCAAAATGTATCAACACTGTGCCACTGCGACTTGAGGGATACTCCAGGCAGTTTGACAAACAACATTGTTTTGTGTGCTCTTTGTCACAGATAGAAAGGTTAACAAATTGGGATCGTCTTATCCACTGTTTGGTCTCCCTTAGAAATCAGCCTATGGTGTACAGATGGAATTGGGTTGTCTTTCTTTTGGTAATTTGTGGATTGTGTGCTGAGGATTGGGTATCGATCGTGCACCTTGCTGTTGGGTTTTTGTGCTATGTTATCCAGTGGTTGGGATGATTTGGATGTCTTTAAAACCCTTCTCCATGTTCATGTGATCCACTATACTGAACCTCAGCCCCTCCATACACACACACACAAACACTTATGCATACAAAACATTAGGAACACCTGCTCTTTCCATGACATAAACTGACCAGGTCAATCCAGGGTAGCAAAGGGTTGGAAACTTTCCGGATTTTTTTCGTACATTTTCCATGGGAAGTTAAGCCCTGGAATTTGGGGAATTTTGCTTAAATTCATCATGAACCTTTTTTGTGGGATACACATAAGGCAATTCTAGGTCTTGTGGCATATTTTGGTTAAACTATCCCCAATTCAATGGATTTGCAACCCTCTGCATGCACAGTGCATTCTTCCATCACATGTACAGCTGATTCTGAAGATCTTGCACACTATAATGAGATGCTATTGAGCCCACACTACTACACTGTCTGAGCCAAGGACTACATGCTTTCTGGTAAGTTTTGATTACAATACTAGGTGGGGTGAATATATTTTAAATGACACATAATTTTTTGTTAACTAGTAAATAGTAGCCTACAGCAAAGTGTGTTTAAATAATTTCTAACTTGTTAACAATTTCTGCTAGTTAGTTTTTGCTACCGTGTGGGTTTTCGCTTGATTGAGCCTGCTAACTGAGGAGTGTTTATTCACTTGTTTCCATACATGTTTAATTTTAAAACATGTATCTTACAAAGGAGTTGTTTAATCTAACTGCTTAACTATTTATCTGTACATGGAATTGTATTTTTTTTTTTTTTCTTCTAATCTTTAGGAGAAAATGCCATGGGCACCATCTGATGTGTGGAGAAATTTCATTGCAGCTAATGTAGATGGAAAAGCTGTGTACATTTGCAAATACTGTGCTAAGTGCATAAAGTTCCCTCAGTGCTCACAACAAGCAACCTCTGACAAAAGTCACTCTATTTCTATTCAAGGTGAAAATGAAGAATCAGACACCTTATCAATAGCAACAGCTCATGGTCCTCCTGGAATCAGAAGTTTTTTTGACTCAATGGAGTAATGTAGTCAAATAAATGCTGATGGATGTCTTGCTCGAGCTGTGTATGCAACTGTTTCACCTCTGATGCTCACAGGCAATGTGTATTGGAAGAGATTTCTGAATGTTCTTCAGCCAGCAAACACCCCTCCAACCTGACATGCTTTATCTACTCATTTGCTGGGTGCAGAGTTCAACAGAGTTCAAGTGAAGGTCAAGCAAATCATAGAGAAAGTACAAGAGAGCCAAGGAAATGGTTAGGTATGTGAAGGGTCATCAAGTTATAGCAGCAATCTACCTCACCAAGCAAAGTGAGTAGTGAGCATTGACAGGTGACTTAAACTGGGATATGCTTAACACCCTGGCTGTCCTTCAATCTAAGATAGATGCCCTCAATCTTACACAAATTATCAAGGAACCAACCAGGTACAACCCTAAATACGTAAACATGGGTACCATCATAGATATCCTCCTGACTAACTTGCCCTCCAAATACACCTCCTCTGTTTTCAACTAGCACCTCAGCGATCACGGCCTCATTGCCTGCGTTCGTAATGGGTCCGCGGTCAAACGACCACCCCTTATCACTGTCAAAAGCTCCCTAAAACACTTTTGTGAGTAGGCCTTTTTAATCGACCTGGCCCAGGTATCCTGGAAGGATATTGACCTCATCCCGTCAGTAGAGGATGCCTGGTGTTCTTTAAAAGTGCTTTCCTCACCATCCTAAATAAGCATGCCCCTTTCAAAAAACTTAGAACTAAAAACAGATATAGCCCTTGGTTCACCCCAGACTTGACTGCACTTTACCAACACAAAAACATCCTGTGGCGCACTGCATTAACATCGAATAGCCCCCGTGATATGCAACTTTTCAGGGAAGTCAGGAACAAATACACACAGTCAGTTAGAAAAGCTGTAGTACTAATTCCAAAAAGTTCTAAAGTCCATGGAGGATAAGAGCATCTCCTCCCATTTGCCCACTGCAGTGAGGCTAGGAAACACTGTCACCACCGATAAATTCACGATTCCGATCCTCTGGCAGTCTCTATGGGGGTGCCACAGGGTTCAATTCTTGGGCCAACCCTTTTCTCTATATACATCAACGATGTCGCTCTCGCTGCTGGTGACTCTCTGATCCATCTCTACGCAGACGACACCATTCTGTATACATCTGGCCCCTCTTTGGACACTGTATTAACTAACCTTCAAACAAACTTCAATGCCATACAACACTCCTTCCGTGGCCTCCAACTGCTCTTAAATGCTAGTCAAACTAAATGCATGCTTTTCAATCAAACGCTGCCCGCACCCGCCCACCGGACTATCATCACTACTCTCGTCGGGTCTGACTTAGAATACGTGGACACCTACAAATACCTAGGCGTCTGGTTAGACTGTAAACTCAACTTCCATACTCACATAAATCATCTCCAATCCAAAATTAAATCTAGAATCGGCTTCCTATTTCGCAAAAAAGCCTCCTTCACTCATGCTGCCAAACATGCCCTTGTAAAACTGACTATCCTACCGATCCTTGACTTTAGCGATGTCATTTACAAAATAGCCTCCAACACTCTACTCAGCAAATTGGATGTAATCTATCACAGTGCCATCCGTTTTGTTACCAAAGCCCCATATACTACCCACCACTGCGACCTGTATGCTCTTGTTGGCTGGCCCTCACTACATATTCGTCGCCAAACCCACAGGTTCCAGGTTATCTATAAGTCTTTGCTAGGTAAATCCCCGCCTTATCTCAACTCGCTGGTCACCATAGCAACACCCACCCGTAGCATGCGCTCCAGCAGGTATATTTCACTGGTCACCCCCAAAGCCAACACCTCCTTTGGCCGCCATTCCTTCCAGTTCTCTGCTGCCAATGACTGGAACGAATTGCAAAAATCCTTGAAGCTAGAGGTTCCTATCTCCCTCACTAACTTTAAGCATCAGCTGTCAGAGCTGCTTATCGATCACTGCACCTGTATATAGCCCATCTGTAAATAGCCCACTCTACTACCTCATCCCCATATTTATTATTTTCGCTCATTTTGCACTCCAGTATCTCTATTTGCACATCATCATTTGCACATCTGTCACTCCAGTGTTAATTCTAATTTGTAAACTTATTTCGCCACTATGGCCTATTTGTTGTCCTACCTTCCTAACCTTTCTGCATTTTGCACTACATTTGCACACTCTGTATATAGATTCTCTATTGTGTTATTGACTGTACGTTTGTTTATTCTCAATGTATAACTCTGTGTTGTTTTTTGTCGCACTGCTTTGCTTTGTCTTGGCCAAGTCGCAGTTGTAAATGAGAACTTGTTCTCAACTGGCCTACCTGGTTAAATAAAGGTAAAATAAAAAAATTGAAGCTTCCCAGCAACACCCGTTGGGGTGGTGTTGTCATCATGTTTGACAATCTCCTGGAGGGGAAGGAGTCTCTCCAAGAAATGGCCATATCACAGTCTTTGTGGATCTGACGCTCTTGCCCCTGTTACCTCCATCATCCTCCAACTCCCTTCAACATCAGCCGCCTCCGAGCACAACTGGTCCTTGTTTGGGGACACACACACCAAATCACGCAACAGGCTGACCAATACAAGGGCTGAAAAATTGGTGGCCATTCGGGCAAATTTGAGCCTTTTTGAGCCTGACAACGAGCCATCCTCAACAAGGTTGGAAAGTGACAGTGAAGATGAGGCCTCAGAGTCCGATGTTCAAGAGGTGGACGTTGAGGAGGTCTAGGGAGAAGACATGGAAGCCTGAGAGGAAGACAACCAAAGCTTTAGTTTCTAGACTATCATTTTACAGATGTGTGTTGAAAACATTTTTGGGAGATGCGATGGATCATTCAATATTCCCTTTAGTTGTTCAGTGAAATCATTCCATGTGAAGAGTCAACTCATTTAATTAAAGTTCAATTCGTAACTAAATCGTTTTATTTGGAAGGATTTAATCATTTGCAATTACGTCTACTTATGATAAGATAAAAGGTTGATGTTTCTGTCTCCATATGATATGGTAAATATATCCAATGCAAAAAAATCAACATTTAAATGGTATTCATATTAATTAGCATATATTTCAGTTAATTCCCATATATTCCTGTTAATTCCCACAGAAAGTTTCCACCTCTGAATATTCCCCAAAATGTGCAACCCTAGTGAAAGCTATGATCTCTTATTGATGTCACTTGTTAAATACACTTCAATCGGTGTAGATGAAGGGGAGGAGACAGGTTAAATATGTATTTTTAAGCCTTGCGACAATTGAGACCTGGATTGTGTATGTGGTTATGGTAGTAGGTACCAGGCTAGCATCCCTGTGGAACACTTTCGACACCTTGTTGAGTCCATGCCCCGACGAATTGAGGCTGTTCTGAGTGTAAAGGGGGGTGCCACTCAATATTACGAAGGTGTTCCTAATGTTTTGTACACTTAGTGTATATCCATCCCACCCAGCCCTCCATCCACCCCAGTACTGCACATGTAACTAATTGGTTTGAATCTCATTGGTTGCGGATGACTTAGCTAAAGCCATTAATGTATATGTGTAAGAAACCCCAAGAAGAGTATGCTCCACCACAGGGACCGGAATCAGCTTTCACGCTCACCTCCCCCTAATACCTATAGTTAGCCCTCTCCTCTCCCCATTAGTGCAGTAAGCCGCCCGGTTTGGGATTAATTGCTGGCTGAGTTAATATATTTGATGTGGAATGTTGGACTGATTGTGCTTTGAAATATTGCCAAGCCAATGAGTGGTGTTGGAGGGGAGGAAGAGTCTGTTTCCAACCATCCTTTGTTACATTCCTGCCAGCAATATAGAGCTACAGCCATCATAGGGTTGTGTGAGACCTGATTATTTATTTATTTTCCCATAGTTTTAAGACAAACTTTGGCTATGGTCATAAAAGAATGTGAAATGTCAGAATAATAATAGAGAGAATTATTTATTTCAGATGTTATTTCTTTCATCACATTCCCAGTGGGTCAGAAGTTTACATTTGGTAGCATTGCCTTTAAATTGTTTATCCTGGGTCAAACGTTTTGGGTAGCCTTCCACAAGCTTCCCACAATAAGTTGGGTGAATTTTGGCCCATTCCTCCTGACAGAACTGGTGTAACTGAGTCAGGTTTGTAGGCCTCCTTGCTCGCACACACTTTTTCAGTTCTGCCCAATACTTTTCTATAGGATTGAAATCAGGGCTTTGATGGCCACTCCAATACCTTGACTTTGTTGCCATTTTGCCACAACTTTAGAAGTATGCTTGGGGTCATTGTCCATTTGGAAGACCCATTTGCGTCCAAGCTTTAACTTCGTGACTGATGTTTTGAGATGTTGCTTTAATATATCCACATAATTTTCCTTCCTCATGATGTCATCTATTTTGAGAAATGCATCAGTCCCTCCTGCAGCAAAGCACCCCCATAACATGATGCTGCCACCCTCGTGCTTCACGGTTGGGATGGTGTTCTTCGGCTTGCAAGCTTCCCCTTTTTCCTCCAAACATAATGATGGTCATTATGGCCAAATAGTTATTTTTGTTTCATCAGACCAGAAGACATTCTTCAAAAAAGTAAGATTTTTGTCCCCATGTGCAGTTGCAAACCGTAGTCTGGCTTTTTTATGGCGGTTTTGGAGCTGTGGATTGTTCCTTGCTGAGCGGCCTTTCAGGTTATGTCGATATAGGACTCGTTTTACAGTGAATGTAAATACTTTTGTACCTGTTTCCTCCAGCATCTTCACAAGGTCCTTTGCTGTTGTTTTGGGATTGATTTGCACTTTTAGCACCAAAGTACGTTCATCTATAGGAGACAGAACGCGTCTCCTTCCTGAGCGGTATGACGTCTGCGCGGTCCCATGGTGTTTATACTTGCGTACTATTGGAAAATCACCTCAGCATAATTAAAGATGGAGAGACATGCTCATTACCTTGGGAAGCGCACACAGAATGAGCTGATACAGATTGTGAGAGACAAGATTCAAGAAACAATAGTGACTCCAGTTAGAGACTCAAAGTTCTTCTCCAATATCTTGGACTATACACCTGACATTAGTCACCTGGAGCAAATGTCCATTATTCTGAGAAGCGTGGCTTTAAAGGGAAAGCCAGGGATCAAGGAGCACTTCCTCGGCTTTGTGAATGTTGAGGTTACAACAAGCTTGAATCTGTCCACTGTCATCTTAGATAAGCTGAACGAGCTGAAGATTCCATTTGAAGATTGCTGAGGGCAAGCTTATGATAATAGGGCCAACATGAATGGAAAGCACCAAGGAGTACAAGCCAGACTGCTAAAAAAAAATCCCAGAGCCATGTTCGTCTCATGTGGAGCACATACTCTAAACCTTGTTCTTGCAGATGCTACCAAATCTTCAAAATATGCAGTTGGTTTTTTTGGGCATGCGCAAAAGCTCTTCACCTTCTTTTCAGCTGGCACACAAAGATGGAGTGTTTTGAAGAAACACGTGAACATAACTGTAAAGTCGTGGAGTGACACAAGATGGTAGAGTAGGCTCCAAAGTGTTCATGCAATCAGGTATCATGCTTCAGAGGTTTGGGAGGCATTACTGGAAGCCAGACAGACAATCAACGATCCTGTGGCCAAAGGAATATTCTGTATAGGTCTACTTATTCTTAGACTGACAGATGGAGAAAACTGTTTTAAAGGAGGGAGGATTGTAGTGGGAGCACTGGGGTGTCAGGTGTGACTGTGTGGCAATGGCAAATGGTTTACATGGCTCACAGGTCAGGTAGGAGGGCCCCAGGGAGGTCAAGACCGGCTCTAAATGGTTATAGTGAAAGTGTGTACCGTACAGTTTTTTTTTTTACTGAAGAATGTGTTTATTTCATATGATTGTATTTTGCTTTTCATGTACTGTGTATTTAGATATGTATAGTGTAATTGTTGTTTATCGATGTGTTCATGTATGGCTCATCTGATAAAGAGACCATGGTCTCAGCATGACTCCCTGCTGAAATAAAGGTTAATCAATATATATTTTTTTTTTAAAGTACTGTATTTGGTATACCACTAACTAGGCAAATTCCTCAGTCTGATAGTTGATGTACTAGTGGTTTTCCAGAACATGTGGTGAGAGAGCATATTCACGGCCTTTCAGCAGGCTTGGCTTGGAAATGTCACACTAATTACAACTCTGTAGCCCTTTACGATGTGGTCATTGCTTCTGCGGTACTTTCTAGCTGTACATGGAAGGCGTTATAAAGATAGTGATTGTCTTGGACTGTAACGCACAAGTGTCTCTAATTGACTTCCTGCCTTGGCGGTTTTGTGCGTTGGCCTCAAGGGCTTGTAAAAGCTCTGGTTGAAAGACAGGCTTTGTGTGATCTAACCTCAAGATGTCATTGGCATTAGGGTCATTCTGTGTGACAGTGCTGTCTGTAAGAAGTGCATGGCCATTCCCACTCTCCCTGACCCACTCCACGGTATGCGCTAGGTAGCTCCCTGGGGTTATTGATGGTGTCCAACTGATGCCATTTCCCCATATTTCACTTGGTTTACCTCATCAGCCAGCCACTCAATCTTAAAGTCCATTTCATAGTGTTCGGTGCTGCTAGCCCTGTGGCAGCCATTTTTGTAATATTCTCTAAGGTTAATAGACAGGCAGTGCTCTATGCAGGCACATGGAGAAATTAAAACAGTCAAATAAGTTACAAAGGCAACCAAATCATCTGCAAAGTACATCGACACATTGTCAAATCTTTCCAGGAGATGATTACACTGGCCATTTAAACAATTGACATAGTATTTCCAGGAGATGATTACACTGGCCATTTAAACCATTTATAAAGTATTTCCAGGAGATGATTACACTGGCCATTTAAACCATTTATAAAGTATTTCCAGGAGATGATTACACTGTTAATTTAAACCATTTATAAATAATTTCTAAAGTATTAATAGGGCTCACTTTAGATCAGGTACTGCAAAAAGTGATTTGTAAATGGTTTAAAAGGACACCTTTTATAAACAATCATATAAATAAAGTTGTGTGAATAACTGTTTATATATAGCGCTTCCTAACATTTATACATAGGAATACTTAATTAATAAATGGTGACTATTTATAGATGCCTTATAAATGGTTATTACTGAATGTTATTATAAAGCGTTACCAGATGGGTCATGTGACAGCTAAATACAGGTGGTGACCCCACATGGTAGACCATTGAAAATGGCTTCTGCCCCTTCTTGTGACATCATGCCAATTCTATGAATTAGGAAATATTCAAATGAAAGGGTTGATTGTATGCAGCTACTTTTGTCCTAATCTCCTCATGGTGCTGTTTGTGAAATTGTCTTATTACATATAAATAGTAGAATGAAAATATAACATAATGGATGATTAGTTAATTGATTGATTGATTGATTGATTGGTTGTCCTGTTGTCCTCCTGCAGCTGTTTCCTGTCCCTGTTGCTGGTGGCGGCGGTGGTGTGGAAAGTCAAACAGACGTGCTGGGCGTCCAGGAGGAGAGAGGTAGGTCGTAGGTTCATCTCCTCAGCTGTCCTAATTGTTGGAAACCATGGTGGTGTTCCAGGCAGATAACATTTCAGTTGCACTGTGCACATCTACCAGTAGTTAAATGCCACATCATCAACTGCGCAGACCGTTATCAGATTACTAAATCTTATTGTGTAGTTAGGTGTTGGGAGATCTGGTGGGCAACAGAAATGTAGTCTGCCTGGAACGCGGCCCATGAGTGGATCACACCGTACAACACCAGATTCAAACTCCCTCACTGACTCAAATGAGAGGGTGCTCTATTTTCATCAACTCAAACTAGGTGTGTTTGTGTCTACTAATCTGGGTGTGTCTCTCTCTCACTGTGTGTGTGTGTGTGTGTGTGTGTGTGTGTGTGTGTGTGTGTGTGTGTGTGTGTGTCTGTCTGTCTGTCTCTTGAACAATGAAAAGTAGTAAGACTTTCAGGTACAGTATATATGTATATTTGGCAGCTTTGGAAATATTGACAAAATTATCTTTTCACCTTTTTCATGGACAAGTGAACAGGCCAGCTCCTCAATGAAACTGACTGGGGGTAGATAACAGAATGTTTTTTTTTTACCATACCAACTGTGTGCAGTTCACGAGTAGCTTCACCTGCAGGCAAAGTACCATTCCAGAGAGAAATAGTAGAAATAGAAAAATAATAACACGGGGAATAAATACACAATGACTAATGATAACTTGGCTATATACACAGGTTAGCAGTACTTAGTCGATGTGCAGGGGTACGAGGTAATTGAGGAAGATACTGAATGGACATATAGGTAGGGATAAAGTGTCTAAACAACAGGATAGATAATAAACTTTAACAGCAGTGTGTGTGATGTAAACCCAGCTTATTTTCTCCAATTTCTCTTCTTAGAATCTGATTTTAGACCTAACCCTAACCTTGACCCTAACCTTAACCACACTGTTAACCTGATTCCTAACCTTTAATTAAGATCATTTTTGTTTTCATGAATTGTTACGATACAGCCAATTTTGTGGCTGAGCTATCTAGTGGTAACAAGTGCCAAGTCAGCTACTGACCCCCGGCTGTTCTGAAGGGTGTGTTAATGTCACCCGCTCTGCAAACACGGCTCACTCCTTAATGAGCGGAGCGCAGCAATAAACAAGGCCATTCCCCCTTAATTACTGCTCCTCATGAACCAATTAACTCTGATGGAGTGATGGTAAATGAAGTGGAATAGAGTGATGTATCACTTAAAGCTGCAACAGATGCCACATCGCGTTCTTTCTTTGTCTTGTGTAACTTAGTTTTCTTTACAGGCTGTGAAACAGTACCATAAACACACGCATACAAATATGCAACTTAAACGAGTCATCATTAGGCATTTAAAATCAATACGAACAGCAGCAGGGATTTAATTGAGATGGTTACATGCTCGTTTTCTGTGCTATCCATTGAGATTTCACTAGGGACTCTGATATTTAAAACACTGGTGGCTCTTTGTTCCTCCTCTGCCAAGTCTGCCACAGTTGGCGGTTTTCTCTTCATCAAATATGTGCTTTGGAGATGTGTGCTCCAAGCATTCAGATATGTAATGGTTTTAATATCACAGAGAAGAAGATTCCCGTCTGTCGTATCCCTGTCTTGTCCCTGTGAGCAAAATGTTCACATCATAGACCAGATGATCAGGTGAGTTTTATATACTGTAACCCCTATTGATTTAGTCAAGTCTTTCAAAGTTCTCTGCAACATTTAGATTAGACCTACTACAGGAAGTTGTATTATACTGTGTGAAACAAGTTTGTTGTTGTATCTGTTGTAGAAGTGTGTGTGTGTGTGTGTGTGTGTGTGTGTGTGTGTGTGTGTGTGTGTGTGTGTGTGTGTGTGTGTGTGTGTGTGTGTGTGTGTGTGTGTGTGTGTGTGTGTGTGTGTGTGTGTGTGTGTGTGTGTGTGTGTGTGTGTGTGTGTGTGTGTGTGTGTGTGTGTGTGTGTGGTTTGGAACTCCTGTTTGTACTTGTGCAGCAGACATGAATCCATAACGCAGAGCTTTATGCCAGTATGAATGGTGGTGACATCTGCAGTGTACTGGAAGGCCCCCTCTTACCTGGCTAGCCGTGTATTTGTTTAGCCTTGTTCCCCGGTGAGAGCACACTTGCTTGTGGACACTGTCTACATTATTAATGAGGAAGAGTCCCATATCACAGAAGCGCTCCAGTGCTGCATACACTTTGCCTCACTCCCCTCTCTGTGGAGGCCAACACTCAGCATTAACATGGCAGGACACCCATGGGGTAGAGTCCAGTGGTACTGATATCTCACACAGCCAGCTGTATTTGTTATTTTACTACATCCCATATATTACAGGGGGTTGTAGCCCTATTTTATGACCAGGGTGGGAACAGAGAGGAATGTAGTGAAATGAATAACATTTCTGTCAAAAATATGTTATGGAAAGGTATTGTAAGAACCATTCTAGCACCTGTGTCTCTGTGGTCAGTTGGGGAATGGAGTGTTGACTCTTGTATGTGTGTCTTTCTCGCACACACACACACACACACAGAGACATAGTCAGAAACAGTGAAACGCCTTTGTCTGGTGTCAGTGCTGGCAACTCGTAACTTTGATTAGAGTCTTCTTACCCACTTTCTCCATCACTCACCCTGCACTATCAAGCAGGAAATTCACTATATAAATCAATGGAGCTGAATTCTGTATTTTGATGTATTTACAGCTGGAGCGATTATTACAGATAATTAATATTAGATATAATACAATATCTATTATTACAGATAATTAGTATTAGATATAATACAATATCTATTATTACAGATAATATCACATTTACATAAGTATTCAGACCTTTTACTCAGTACTTTGTTGAAGCACCTTTGCAAGCGATTACAGCCTTGAGTCTTCTTGGTTATGACGCTACAAAGGGAAAGGAAAGGGGAGATACTAGTCAGTTGTACAATTGAATGCATTCAACTGAAATGTGTCTTCTGCATTTAACCATTCAAGCTTGGCACACCTGTTTCTCCTATTTGTGCTAACAAATGATACGCGCTACTGTAAATACAATTGGATTGGTGGTACATTATAATTGTTGGTACATTGAGATTAAGTCAAATAATGAGACATTGTCCTTTATCGTATTACTGTATAGATTAACTCTATGTCCCCTATCATCTCTGTAATCCATTATAAGATTACAGATAAAACTGCATCCTTTATTGTTGAAAATAAATGACAGAAACCCAGAGCACACGTGGTTTACATGTAGCCAACCAGTCCTCTAATCACGTCAGAGGACAATGATACAACATCGATTCCCCCACGGGCCTGTACAGTATAATTTAGAATATACATTTCTTTTGTTTCACTTATATAACCCTGGACCCCTTGTTTACAACCCATGAGAAAATATACAAACAAAGCAATCACAAAGAGAAATGAGAACATTAAAAAAGAATAATGGCTGTTATAAATTAGGCCCATTTTGGTCTTATTGACCAAGTCCCAAATCACCCGAGGCACCTGGCATCAATGATATACAGTGCCTTCGGAGAACCTTCCAGAAGGACAACCATCTCTGCAGCACTCTATCAATCAGCCTTTATGGTAGAGTGGCCAGACGGAAGCCACTCCTCAGTAAAAGGCACGACAGCCCGCTTGAAAAGGCACCTAAAGACTCTGACCATGAGAAACATGATTCTCTGGTCTGATGAAACCAAGATTGAACTCTTTGGCCTGAATGCTAAGCGTCTCGTCTGGAGGTTACCTGGCAACATCCCTACGGTGAAGCATGGTGGTGGCAGCATCATGCTGTGGGGATGCTTTTCAGCAGCAGGGACTGAGAGACTAGTCAGGATCGAGGCAAAGATAAACAGAGCAAAGTAGATACAGTGGGGAGAACAAGTATTTGATACACTGCCGATTTTGCAGGTTTTCCCACTTACAAAGCATGTAGAAGTCTGTAATTTTTATCATAGGCACTCTTCAACTGTGAGTGACGGAATCTAAAACAAAAATCCAGAAAATCACATTGTATGATTTTTATGTAATTAATTTGCATTTTATTGCATGACATAAGTATTTGATACATCAGAAAAGCAGAACTTAATATTTGGTACAGAAACCTTTGTTTGCAATTACAGAGATCATACGTTTCCTGTAGTTTTTGACCAGGTTTGCACACACTGCAGCAGGGATTTTGGCCCACTCCTCCATACAGACCTTCTCCAGATCCTTCAGGTTTCGGGGCTGTCGCTGGGCAATACGGACTTTCAGCTCCCTCCAAAGTTTTCTATTGGGTTCAGGTCTGGAGACTGGCTAGGCCACTCCAGGACCTTGATATGCTTCTTACGGAGCCACTCCTTAGTTGCCCTGGCTGTGTGTTTCGGGTCGTTGTCATGCTGGAAGACCCAGCCACGACCCATCTTCAATGCTCTTACTGAGGGAAGGAGGTTGTTGGCCAAGATCTCGCGATACATGGCCCCATCCATCCTCCCCTCAATACGGTGCAGTCGTCCTGTCCCCTTTGCAGAAAAGCATCCCCAAAGAATGATGTTTCCACCTCCATGCTTCACGTTTGGGATGGTGTTCTTGGGGTTGTACTCATCCTTCTTCTTCCTCCAAACACTGCGAGTGGAGTTTAGACCAAAAAGCTCTATTTTTGTCTCATCAGACCACATGACCTTCTCCCATTCCTCCTCTGGATCATCCAGATGGTCATTGGCAAACTTCAGACGGGCCTGGACATGCGCTGGCTTGAGCAGGGGGACCTTGCGTGCGCTGCAGGATTTTAATCCATGACGGCGTAGTGTGTTACTAATGGTTTTCTTTGAGACTGTGGTCCCAGCTCTCTTCAGGTCATTGACCAGATCCTGCCGTGTAGTTCTGGGCTGATCCCTCACCTTCCTCATGATCATTGATGCCCCACGAGGTGAGATCTTGCATGGTGCCCCAGACCGAGGGAGATTGACCGTCATCTTGAACTTCTTCCATTTTCTAATAATTGCGCCAACAGTTGTTGCCTTCTCACCAAGCTGCTTGCCTATTGTCCTGTAGCCCATCCCAGCCTTGTATGGTCTACAATTTTATCCCTGATGTCCTTACACAGCTCTCTGGTCTTGGCCATTGTGGAGAGGTTGGAGTCTGTTTGATTGAGTGACGAGTTCAAACCGGTGCAGTTAATACAGGTAATGAGTGGAGAACAGGAGGGCTTCTTAAAGAAAAACTAACAGGTCTGTGAGAGCCGGAATTCTTACTGGTTGGTAGGTGATCAAATACGTATGTCATGCAATAAAATGCAAATTAATTATTTAAAAATAATTTTCTGGATTTTTGTTTTAGATTCCGTCTCTCACAGTTGAAGTGTACCTATGATAAAAATTACAGACCTCTACATGCTTTGTAAGTATGAAAACCTGCAAAACCGGCAGTTTATCAAATACTTGTTCTCCCCACTGTACTTGATGATAACCTGCTCCAGAGCGCTCAGAACCTCAGACTGGGGCGAAGGTTCACCTTCCAACAGAACAACGACCCTAAGCACACAGCCAAGACAACGCAGGACTGGCTTTGGGACAAGTCTCTGAATGTCCTTAAGTGGCCCAGCCAGAGCCCGGACTTGAACCCGAACAAACATCTCTGGAGAGACCTGAAAATAGCTGTGCAGCAACGCTCCCCATCCAACCTGACAGAGCCTGAGAGGATCTGCAGAGAAGAATGGGAGAAAGTCCCCAAATATAGGTGTGCTAAGCTTGTAGTGTCATACCCAAGAAGACTCAAGGCTGTAATCGCTGCTAAAGGTGCTTTAACAAAGTACTGATTAAAGGGTCTGAATACTTTGCAGGTAGCCTAGCAGTTAGAGCGTTGGCCCAGTAACCGCAAGGTCGCTGGTTCGAATACCCGAGCCGACAAGGTGAACATTTGTTCTTAACTGACTTGCCTAGTTAAATAAAGGTTAAATACAATAAAAATAAAATAATTTATTGTTCTCATTTCACTTTGTGATTGCTTTCTTAGTATATTTTCTCATGTGTTGTAAACGAGTGGTCCAGGGTTACATAAGTAAAAAAACTAAAAATGTAATTATATTCTAAATTATACTGTACAGGCCCGTGGGGGAATCGATGTTGTATCATTGTCCTCTGACGTGATTAGAGGACTGGTTGGCTACATGTAAACCACCTGTGCTCTGGGTTTCTGTCATTTATTTTCAACAATAAAGGATGCAGTTTTATCTGTATCTGTGATCTTATAATGGATTACAGAGATGATAGGGGACATAGAGTTAATCTATACAGTACCATATGTCTCATTATTTGGCTTAATTTCAATGTACCGACAATTATATTGTACCACCATTCCAATTGTATTCACAGTAGCGCATACCATTTGTTAGCACATCTCCTAAGGGTAAACTCTGGAGGGATTCTTGTAGAGAAGGTGAAAATGGGATCTCTTCAGAGTTAATTATGGATCACAGCCAGAAGAGTGGAAAATACATTTAGAACTGGGCTTATGCTAATTACGTTTCCAACAATTATTTTTTGGGATATGAGATCAAACAATCAAAACTACTTTGAAATTCTAATGCAGATGCACAAGACGGCTTGTACAGGCGTCTTTGATTCCCCTAATAGGGTTGCCCCTCTGTAGACCGTGAAAAAGCCCTATTTTGACAACTAACCTCATTAAGTTTGCTCCTCTTCTCGCAATTAATAAATAAACAAACAAAAGAATAGATAATGGCCTTTTAATTGTCAAATGTATGTGTCACTGTCCTATGTTCTATTCATATTTGGTTGATAGATAGATAGATAGATAGATAGATAGATAGATAGATAGATAGATAGATAGATAGATAGATAGATAGATAGATAGATAGATAGATAGATAGATAGATAGATTTGATTTCCCCGTGGGGAAATTACTTTATCAAGCAGCTACAAAAAACACAGGGCAGGTGCATGATACATAGTTCGGCAGTATAAAAATACAAGAAGTCTGGAGTGCAAAAAGCTATAGAAACGCATTGCATAGTATGAGTGAATGACTGAATATGTATATTATACATTGTTATAGTGTTAGGTGAAAAAAATGATACAATTATTGCACGTTGATATAAATAAATAAAATATATTTGCATGGTTAAATATACAGGTCGATGGCAGAGAAAGATACTTAAATAGCTAAATGTGCAAATTATATAAGTGAGGGTAATAATAGTTTAAAAGCAGCTCTACAGTAAATGTGTTCTTTACATATTTACCACTAAAATGTTCAGACAGCTAAAATATGTTGGGCTTAGTCAGATTGGAGAATATGGAAGTGGTACATATGTCTCTCACCAGCTTCCCCTCTGAGATTACCTTCCATCCCTCTCTAGTCTCCAGTCCAATCTCCTAACTGCTAATCCAAACCACAGACAGATGTTGCCCAATTCTCTGATTAAATGCAGATTTATTCCTGTAATTTAGTTTAGCCGCTGTCGTCCTCAAAAGAGCAACATGCATTTTGTGGACATTAATTAAAGTGTGTGTGTGTGTGTGTGTGTGTGTGTGTGTGTCTCTCTGTGTGTGTGTGTGTGTGTGTGTGTGTGTGTGTGTGTGTGTGTGTGTGTGTGTGTGTGTGTGTGTGTGTGTCTCTCTCTCTGTGTGTGTGTGTGTGTGTGTGTGTGTGTGTGTGTGTGTGTGTGTGTGTGTGTGTGTGTGTGTGTGTGTGTGTGTGTGTGTGTGTGTGTGTGTGTGTGTGTGTGTGTGTGTGTGTGTGTGTGTGTGTGTGTGTGTGTGTGTGTGTGTCTCTCTCTCTCATATTAGGTGAGAGACTTGTTAAGGCTGTTCACTTCTGACCTGTATGATAATTGCACCAATTTCCCGTTACATTCCTTATTTGACATTAGACAGCCGCATTTCTTTGCATAAAGCAGTTAACATATTGTCATTTTTTTTGCAGTCATTAAAGCATTAATGTTTAAAGATAATCAGCTGTATGAGCTGCAAAAACATAATGACCAGGAAGGTGATTTAAATTCAAGGTTTTAGGAATATTTCTTTTTTCTTAACGTTCCTTCCCTGCTGTTCTCAAATTACCACATTTGAAAGCAATTATGTAGATTTACAATATATTAAGTTGCTCTCGGTAATCACATTTAGTCATTTATATGTTTGATAATCTACTTGATATAGTTAGTATATTTTCCGGCACTAGAGGAGCACTTACCTATTGTGTTGAAGGAGAATGAACGTTAAGAGAAAGTTATTTCAATAGCTGTCAGTCAGTCTGAAGGCCTACAGTACTTGGCACCAACTATAGACCCATCACGCTGTGCAACACAGACCACAATCTCCTGTTGGACAGATTATGTTGTCTGAGCCAGTGAGCACCAAATCACCCTTTCCCCATATTTGGCAGCCATTAATAATGGAGGTGGCAGATTAGGAGGTTTTAATGTGGCCACGCATTGGCTCCCCCGGACAGCCTCAGTGTAAACAAAACAACGCCCAGCACTTGAACGCCAGCAGTACTCAGTCAGACAGGCTGCCATCTATTCTGCGTGCCACCACAGACCACCACAGCACTCGTAGGGAGGGAGGATGATGTCAAAGTCTGACCAACCTCCTTCAACGTAAAAAAATTAATAAAAATCAAGACAAAGTTGATCTAGTAGAACAGTTTTCTTTCCATTTAGGGATAGATTTATCAGATCCGATTTAGTTAAACCCAAGGTTTACCCTTTCATACAGTAAACTGTATCATACCACCATGTTAGCCAGTCTACCATATGCTGTTCTCTGATCAGGATCACAGTTTTATTTACCCATAAATCATGTTTTTTCTTTAGGATTATATATACAATTTCAATAAACAGAGCCGACTTTGTGTTAATTTGGTTTTGGTATAAGCTGCATGAGTGATAGTTATTAAAACAGTCAGTGTATTGGGGTATAGGCCAATGAGCACACAGAAGTTGGAGTAAATACCATATAAGGAGACAGGGACAGTGTGTCAGTGTATCCCAAACACAGTTGTGATGTTTACGGGCCCACTGTGCGTTAATGACTCACACTATCAGCTCTGCACAGGTGACCGCTTTTATCATCTGACGGTAGATTACCCTGAAGGTCCCCAGCTTCACAGGGATCTGAAACGCCTGCCGCCAATACGCCAAAGTCAATTTTCAAAGGAGCCCGAGACTTGGCGCCTAGCGCTCTAAGGGACATGGAAAGGACGTCTCCCTGGAGCCATAACCTGGCCCAGACCAGTTTTATTTGTGTGTTTGTGCCTGTTTCATTTTCTTCCACTAAAGTGCTCAAGGCTCACTTCCTGTAATAATATCCCCTTCCACATTCAGAGGTAGAGATATTGTTGTCATGGTGATTGATGGTGATGATTGACTTCTGGCTTGTGTCTGAAATTCCCACGGTTGATGTTGGTTTCTATCAAAGTTAAGACACAACTGCTGTTGTGTTTATTGTTTTCCGAATTCACCTCTAAATACGTTATTGCAGTGAAGTTACTGATATTACATGTTTGTTTCCATCTTCTACAAGTCATTCACAGCCTGCATACTCATCAGGTGTATAGTCAGAGTGGGAACACATTTCCACATTGACAGTAATCTCTCGTGGACAAACTACGTAAACATAAATGGTACCGTAGATTTGTCATGGTAAAAAGGGGATGCATGAGTTCAGCAGCGTTAGTTACGGTGCCTGGGTTTGTCGTCACTGGTTATTTGGACAAATCACGTTAATGCAGGTGTGTAGCATTTTTCGAATTTCGGGAGGGGAGGGTACCTTCGGCCCCTACACTTGCAAAGAGGGGGTGGAGCTCCTTGTTCCGGTCCCACTCCTCGTTAAAACTCTTCTATTAATATGTATGGACCCAGAACCTAACTGCGCATCTGACCAATTAGGCAAGACTTTAGTTCTGGGTTAACCGAGATTACATTTGAAGTCCACATCAGAGCTCTCTCACACTAGACTAAAGCATCTGTAGACGGCCCTCTGTCCTCATGTCTCATAAGTTAGAACAGCCTGCATCTCATACAGCTTGGAGTCTACATGCTGTCTCGTGCTAGCTATGATAATCATGTTCTGGGTCCGGCTGCACTTGATGAGGAAGTTTGTAGCTGTCAGACTGATGCTGAAGCTGGATGCACCAATAGTGTCTGCTGGCAGTATTTTAGTGTTTGTGAATTTAGTCTGTGTGTGTGCGCTTACGTGCGTTCATGCGTGTCGTCGCATGTACTCGTGTTTGTGTGTGAATGCACTCACTCACACACACACACACACAGAATACTGACTCAAGACCTCTATCTTTGTCTCAGTCTTCGTCAACAACAATGTCCCCAGAGTCCACCTCCCCCTTCAATCAGCTCTATTGAAAATAAAATTAACACTGCCTGGTTTTATTGCAAACATCCAATTTATCCTGCTTTAGATCCTTGCAATTCCCTGACTGCAGTTGACTTTCTTCCTGATTAGCTAGTTGCAAATAAATGGGTTTGGGGATAGAAATTGTGGCAGCTGCTGCTAAAATGACGTGTGTTTATTTAGCAAGCAGATTGGTGTTATGAAAATCTGTTTCAAATAATGGAGACTATACAATAACCAACTTTACTTTAGTTGTTGCGAGATGTCTCGACACAGTTTTGAGCCATGTGTTTTTGAAATTTCAATGGATTTGTAATGACATGTTTGACGACATCTGTAATCGTCTGTAAAAATTGAGAATGTGATAAGTGTATTATGTATGTACATACCATATATCCTTCAGTCCTGTCCTATGATTCCCTGAGAAAATAGTCCCCACCCCCTATAACTGAGGCAGATTCCAAAACCAGCACATATGAGCATGAGCTCAGCTTGAAAGTAGCCACTCATTAAACCCTCTACCTCTGAACTAGAGACATTTCTGGAAGGCCTTTGTCCCCCAGCCACTGTTTGAGCTGTGCATTGTGGATCCATCAGAAGGCTGTAAAGGGCTTTCTATCCCTTTCTTTCTCTCTCTCTCTCGCGCTCTCTCGCTCTCTCTCTCTCGCTCGCTCGCTCCCCTCTCTTTCTCTCCCATCGTCTCTCTTTTTCTGTGGCTCATTGGAGACTGTCACTGATGCATATGCTTTGTTGAGACTGAAAGAGTGCTGCTTTTCAAAACCTTTATTTACTGTGTGTGTGTGTGTGTGTGTGTGTGTGTGTGTGACCAGATGGAAAGAGGGGGTAAAAGACTGGGTCAGTCTGAGTTCAAGGGCCTTTGTGTTGTTGACACTCTGTGGAGGCACTGATGAGGCCGTTATGGAAGACTGCAGGCATCTATTGAAGATGGAAACTCAAAGATACAACAACACATAATTGTCTTTGAATTTAATTACACAGACCATCACGCAATCAAGGCCCCTTTCTACCTTTTGCATTTATACACACAGGGACCCTCACACAGAAACCTTCACACAGAGACCCTCACACAGAGGCTGTCCAATACAATATGCAGAGAAAATCTAGACACATGCATAACCATGTGTATTCAAACATACAGATTGCAACCCTGATCCATCCCCATTGCATAGCTTCCCCCGGCTTTTTGTGACTAGGAGGTGTACCACCGCTCTCAGCAGCGATAGTGGGTGGGCTGGCTGGTGGGCTGGCTGGGTACGCCACAGCATGTGGACCACTGTTGACCCGAGGAGACTCTAAAAAGAGATGGATTAGCACAAAAGGAGAACACTCCGCTAAATCAACTTTTTATGCTTGTGTTCCGGAACCCAGTAGGTTTCCATCACAATACACCTGCCAATTATCCCTGCCTGAACCCCACAGGAACCCAAATTGCAGCTTCTTTTATTATGTTTTCTGTTCAACTGAATGGCTGTACATCTCTGTGGTGTACAACAGTGGAAGTAGAACATGCTCTTGAACTTTCTTTGGGTTATTTGTGATTTAAAAAAATATATATATTCTCAAATCTTTGCTGTAGATTTTTCCTCTCCTGGAAGGTATACACAGCTTGCTAAAATCATTAAATGTAATTTCACAGATGTGCGGTGCCTGATGCCCTGAGTAATTGTTAAATAATCAGCTAGATATGGGATCGGTGTCTTATTGGATTGCTGTTCTGAAGTGTGAAGCTTAGAAACAGGATTAACAGTGAGTTCTGCATCCTGCGCTGCTAGTAACAGACTGTCCACTTGTTAATACCAAACTGCCTTCCCGTCAAACTGTTTTAACATGATCTACTATGATCACTGCAGTTCAGACAATCATACAACTGTGGTACAGCCCCTACCCATGAACACACTCATAAACACGTTGCATTGTGACGTATGCAGTGACGCACTAAAAGGACAAACAAACATGCACGTGCTGACACACACACACACACACACACACACACAAGCAGGCATGCACACGCTATTGATGTAGGATCTTCATTTTATCCATTTTGCTACAGCAGGAAAATAATCCGTCAGCAATAAGAAATGTGAGTTATTATGTGGATTATAATTTTTTTTTAAATCTGGGGAGCGTTGATACATTTTATGTTATTTGAAGTAGAAATTGCACGAGTACATGAGACGACACACATGAACGCTCGCACACAAACAGACACACACACACACACAGACTAAATTCACACACACTAAAATACTGCCAGCAGACACTATTGGTGTCAATTAGCCTTTTATAATGATAAACTTGGATTAGCTAACACAACGTGCCTTTGGAACACAGGAGTGATGGTTGCTGATAATGGGACTCTGTACGCCAATGTAGATATTGCATAAAAAATCAGCCGTTTCCAGCTACAATAGTCATTTACAACATTAACAATATCTACACTGTATTTCTCATCAATTTGATGTTATTTTAATGGACAAAAAATGTATTTGATTTTCTTTCAAAAACAAGGACATTTCTAAGTGATAGACTTTTGAACGGTAGTGTATGCACACTCACACACAATCCCTTTAAGGAGGATCACTAGGAGACCAAATTAGAATAGTAAAGATTTGAATGTTAAATTAACTTAAAGCCTCCCACAGCCAGGGGCCATGTCTCAGAGAGGGGAACGCTCCAACTAATTTAACATGAATGCTGAGCCTTTACCAGATTAGCCCGGCTGATTCAAGCGTGTGTAAAAACAGCATTTTGTTCCCTGGTGTCAGAGAGACGCGTAACATCGGTGTCTTTGTGAGGCTATCACGGTCTCCATCATCCTCTTAGTGTGGGCTCTGCCATGTTAACTCACTGCAGGGTAGCCACCGCTGAGGTACTGTAGCGCAGCGTCTCCCCTCCTACTGAAAGGCCAGGTTGGCTGTGATGATGAGAAGCTAAAGGTCGGTATTAGCACTGGTTCTCCACTTCAGCCACAGAGGTCAACCTACGTCGTCAGCCCCTTAGCAAACAGAGCTAGCTAGTTGGCAGGTTTGATCTGCTCTACACTTCAGGGGATGTTGTAGGTTACCACTACCATACCCAATGCTTGACACCATAGTCCATAAGTCCCTCCTTTTTCCCCTGCCATACCCAATGCTTGGCACCGTAGTCCATAAGTCCCTCCCTTTTTCCCCTTTCCACTTCTACAATTGTGACATCTAGGAACTCCTCCCCCCTCCCTCTCTTTCTCACTCACTCCCTCTCTCTCTTTGAGTGTTCCAGCCGTGTGGTGGCTGAAGAAATCCTGCTCTTCCCTTCTTCAGCTGAGTGGTGACAGCTGCTGCGGAAATTAGTGCCATGGAATTGAGTCCCCCCTCCTGGTCCTCAGCGAGTCTCCCGCCAGGAAGAGACAATTAGTGTGGCTAATGAGAGAGGCTGTGTGATCAGAGCACATTCCAAACTCCCTCTCGTTCCCTTCCCGTTCCCTTACCCTCCATCCTGCTCCCTCTTGCTCCTTCACCAACCCCTCCATCCTGCTCTCTGCAGCTCCCTCCTTCTCTCTCCCTCCTCCCTCACCAACCCCTCCACCCTGCTCTCTACCGCTTCCTCCTTCTCGCTCCCTCCCACCTCCCTCCCTCACCAACCCCTCCATCCTGCTCTCTGCCGCTCCCTCCTTCTCTCTCCCTCCTCCTCCCTCATCCACGCATTCATTCTGCTTATCCTCTATAAGGATTTGGACAGGCAGGGATTCACTGGACACTGACTCAGCCCCAGCTGTGAAGTTGACTGTACACAGGGCTCCTGAGTGGCACAGCGGTCTAAGGCACTGCATCTCAGTGCTACAGGCGTCACTACAGACCCTTGTTCAATCCCGGTCTGTATCACAACCGGCCGTGATCGGGAGTCCCATAGGGCGGCGCACAATTGGCCCAGCGTCGTCCGGGTTTTGCCGGATAGGCCGTCATTGTAAAAAATAATTTGTTCTTAACTGACTTGCCTAGTTAAGTAAACGTTAAATAAAAAAATGTAATACACAGCTAACATGACCTCACAGTGCCTAACATGACCTCACAGCGCCCAGCATGACCTCGCAGCGCCCAGCATGACCTCGCAGCGCCCAGCATGACCTCGCAGCGCCCAACAAGACCTCGCAGCGCCCAACATGACCTCACAGCGCCCAACATGACCTCGCAGCGCCCAACATGACCTCGCAGCGCCCAACATGACCTCGCAGTGCCCAACATGACCTCGCAGCGCCCAACATGACCTCACAGCGCCCACAGCGCCCCCTTCACTCATGTTCAAGTGCTTCTTCTGTTTCCTTTGTCTTGGCCTCAAAGCACATGTCTTTAAAGTAACTCAAAAAACATGTGGTGATATTGTTGTGAACGTGTGTTTGTGCGCGTGTGATTTTGTTCAGCCTATTCCACAGAAAGAACATGTTGAAGAGAGCGGAAGATAAGTCATCTCAAGACGCTGTATGGAGAATTCTCACGGTTGTGTAAACAGTACGTGTAAAACCCTAAGATGAGTGCTAATATTGACACACTTGGGGGATTAATGAGGTATTTGATAACTTCATTAAGATAGTCATTAGCATATTGCAGACATGTTTGTGGGTAGAGGTTTTAGCAGTATTATTATTATTATTAAATAATACTGTGTAGTAGTAGTAGTAGTAGCAGCAATGGGAGTAGTAGTAGTGTAGCAGCAATGGGGGTAGTAGTATTAGTTTAGTAGTAGCAGTAGTTGCAGCAATGGGAGTAGTAGCAGCAGTAGGAGTAGTAGTAGTAGTAGTAGTAGTAGCAGTTGTTGTAGCAGTAGCAGCAATGGGAGTAGTAGTAGCAGTAGCAGTACTACTTGTTAGCTGTGTGATGGCTGTGCTTGATTTAATAGTGAGGGATGTGTTGTTAATAGAGGATGTATTAGATCAGACATTTCCTGCCTTGTTGACCCAAGTTGTGATCGATGGGGTCACTGCAGGGGCTGGGGGATGGGGTTGATGGAATGGCACAACAGCAGTGGACAGGGCGTTTAGGGACATTAAACCAAGCTCAACCAACCCCAGAGGAAATAGAATGCTGTGTGTCTGTTGTATCTGTGTGTTTGTTGTATCTGTATGTCTGTTGTGTCTGTGTGTGTGTCTACTGTATCTGTGTCTGTTGTATCTGTGCCTGTATATGTGTGTCTGTATATGCGTGTCTGTGTCGTATCTGTGTGTCTGTGTATCTGTTGTGTGTGTGTGTGTGTGTGTGTGTCTGTTTTATCTGCGTGTCGGTTGTCTGTGTGTCTGTTGTATCTGTGTGTATGTTGTGTCTGTATATGGGTATCTGTGTGTCTGTTGTATTTGTTGTGTCTGTATATGGGTATCTGTGTGTCTGTTGTATTTGTTGTGTCTGTATATGGGTATCTTTGTGTCTGTATATGGGTATCTGTGTGTCTGTTGTGTCTGTTGTGTCTGTTGTGTCTGTTGTGTCTGTTGTATCTGCGTGTCTGTTGTGTCTGTTGTGTCTGTTGTATGTGTGTGCCTGTTGTGTCTGTGTGCCTGTTGTGTCTGTTGTGTCGTTGTCTAGTGTGTCTGTTGTACCTGTGTCTGTTGTACCTGTGTGTCTGTTGTCTGTTGTGCCTGTTGTGTCGTTGTCTGGTGTGTCTGTGTGTGTATGTAGTCCCTACATGTGGATTGAGTGTGTGTGGACATTGCAGATGAGCTGGTTGATGTAAAAGGGTAACACACTGCCACACTTACCACAGAGAGAGAAAGAGAGCGAGAGAGAGAGCGTGTGTTAGGGAGGCAGATGGAGAGGTAGACAGGTTCCTGCAGACTCAGTAACATGTAGAGTGTTGTGTATTGACCCCAGACAACATCCTGTAAATATGCAGGGTAATGAAGGCCGTTATCGGCATCACACACTCACTTAATCCATCATAACTAGACAGGGCCCAATAATCAGTACAGTTGCTTTCTGTGTGTGGAGAATAACAGCTTGCCTCATTAACCCCATTGAATTCGATGTCCGCGGAACCGCGGAAATCTAATTAGCATAATAAAATAATCCCCATCAAAATCCGTCAGTTTAGAGTTTTTTTGCATGGGCTGCATCTCAATCCACTGCATCCGCCGATGTCACCCTTCTCCATCAGCGGTGAAAAGTGCAGAGCTAGAGCGGTGTTTGTCAGACCATGAGATATCCCGATAAAAATCGGTTTTCTCACATAAACGTCTGTAGCATACAAACTATTATGACCCCTCTATGGAAAGATGAGACTCTCAGGAACACGGTGGTGTTCTCAGTTTTTCCCTACGACCCCTACAAGCGTCAAGGGACTCGTCTGCCGATCTGCCAACTTCTGTCTCTAGCGTCTGAACCGTTTGGCTTATATTAGTGCCTAAAATAAGGGGTTAAATACTTTTAAAAAATATACAGTGGGGAGAACAAGTATTTGATACACTGCCAATTTTGCAGGTTTTCCTACTTACAAAGCATGTAGAGGTCTGTAATTTTTATCATAGGTACACTTCAACTATGAGAGACGGAATCTAAAAAAAAATCCAGAAAATCACATTGTATGATTTTTAAATAATTAATTTGCATTTTATTGCATGACATAAGTATTTGATCACCTACCAACCAGTAAGAATTCCGGCTCTCACAGACCTGTTAGTTTTTCTTTAAGAAGCCCTCCTGTTCTCCACTCATTACCTGTATTAACTGCACCTGTTTGAACTCGTTACCTGTATAAAATACACCTGTCCACACACTCAATCAAACAGACTCCAACCTCTCCACAATGTCCAAGACCAGAGAGCTGTGTAAGGACATCAGGGATAAAATTGTAGACCTGCACAAGGCTGGGATGGGCTACAGGACAATAGGCAAGCAGCTTGGTGAGAAGGAAACAACTGTTGGCGCAATTATTAGAAAATGGAAGAAGTTCAAGATGACAGTCAATCTCTCTCGGTCTGGGGCACCATGCAAGATCTCACCTCGTGGGGCATCAATGATCATGAGGAAGGTGAGGGATCAGCCCAGAACTACACGGCAGGACCAGGTCAATGACCTGAAGAGAGCTAGGACCACAGTCTCAAAGAAAACCATTAGTAACACACTACGCCATCATGGATTAAAATCATGCAGCACACGCAAGGTCCCTCTGCTCAAGCCAGCGCATGTCCAGGCCCGTCTGAAGTTTGCCAATGACCATCTGGATGATCCAGAGGAGGAATGGGAGAAGGTCATGTGGTCTGATGAGACAAAAATAGAGCTTTTTGGTCTAAACTCCACTCGCCGTGTTTGGAGGAAGAAGAAGGATGAGTACAACCCCAAGAACACTATCCCAATCGTGAAGCATGGAGTTTGAAACATCATTCTTTGGGGATGATTTTCTGCAAAGGGGACAGGACGACTGCACCGTATTGAGGGGAGGATGGATGGGGCCATGTATCGCAAGATCTTGGCCAACAACCTCCTTCCCTCAGTAAGAGCATTGAAGATGGGTTGTGGCTGGGTCTTCCAGCATGACAACGACCCGAAACACACAGCCAGGGCAACTAAGGAGTGGCTCCGTAAGAAGCATCTCAAGGTGCTGGAGTGGCCTAGCCAGTCTCCAGACCTGAACCCAATAGAAAATCTTTGGAGGGAGCTGGAAGTCCGTATTGCCCAGCGACAGCTCCGAAACCTGAAGGATCTGTATGGAGGAGTGGGCCAAAATCCCTGCTGCAGTGTGTGCAAACCTGGTCAAGAAGTACAGGAAACGTATGATCTCTGTAATTGCAAACAAAGGTTTCTGTACCAAATATTAAGTTCTGCTTTTCTGATGTATCAAATACTTATGTCATGCAATAAAATGCAAATTAATTACTTAAAAATCATACAATGTGATTTTCTGGAATTTTGACGGAATTTTAGATTCCGTCACTCATAGTTGAAGAGTACCTATGATAAAAATTACAGACTTCTACATGCTTTGTAAGTGGGAAAACCTGCAAAATCGGCAGTGTATCAAATACTTGTTCTCCCCACTGTATATATAAAAAAAATTGGTTTAAATAGTTTCCTGATCTTTCTTATACAGTATATCTCAGATATAGGACAAACACTTCAGATGAAAGTTTTTTCAAATGTGTACATCACTGGACTCCCTGCAGTTTGCATCTGTTTATCCATATATGGACTAAGAGCAGTGATGCCAAATTCAATGTTTCATCAAATACATTTTAATATATATTTTTTGATAACTTAAGGGGGCCTAAAACTCAAAATCAAATAGCAAAATTATACTTGATAAGACCATCTTAAAGTAATTTCATATGTTAGCTTGTGTAAATGATTGATAGTTGGTATTCAGCACTCATAAAAGTATGCCTTATTTACTTTGAAAAACTACAATAGTGATTTTTTCAGGCAGCATAGGCAGCAGCTCTATAGAGATGATATGACTTGGAATTAAATATAAAAGTCATCAAATTGTTTTGTTCTGTGTTACAGCATTCAACCCAAATAATTAAAACCGTGATTAAGCGTGATATAATCAAACCAAAACCGAACTGACCCGACCTCCAAAAGCACTAATCACTCAGCACTAATAATTTCCCCATATATATTGATAAAAATGCATCGGATCCATTTATTGTTCCTATACTTTGAACTTATTTTTGCATTTACAGAGTTGAAATACACAAGTGTGTTAAAATGTGTTTGTGTGTGTGTGTGTGTGTGTGTGTGTGTGTGTGTGTGTGTGTGTGTGTGTGTGTGTGTGTTGTTGTATGCCTCTAAGTACATATGTATGCAGTGGTATATAAACACATGTGTAGATGGGAGTTATCCTGTAAGTTAGTTCAACAACCGACCATATATTCCCTCCACAAGGAAACCACCTCTAGGTGGACACTGCACAGCACAGCTAATAACCCTTCCCCATTGGTGTCTTGACGTCTGCCTTCGATTTGATTTGGCGCCGCCCTGAGTGGTCGCCTGTTAAGCAGCTCCCGTTGTTTGTGCATAAATTGTTGTTCTAGTTCGTTTTAGTTCGTTTTTTCGTCTTTTCTTTAGTTTTTTTTGCTACAGTTGAACTATAATAGTTCAGGATTATGGAGTGCTACGGTTTTACGAAGGTTTTAACATTCCTTTTTTATCACTGAGGGACTTTGCGATTTTTCTCGCAGCTGAATGTCGACAGGATTCAATTATTATTATTTACAACAGAGCCCAGCTCCTGGATTTAGCACAGGTTCGATATTCCGGACAAGTTGAAAAGGCGACGGTGTGGACGTAGGGCAGGATTAAAGTGTAAGGCGAAGCTGAGGAAGTATAAGCTGGCAACGTGAGACCGCTGCATAACAAAATGGACGAGCTTGAGGCACTTGTCCGTGGTCAAAGAGACTATCGGGAAGCGAGCCTAATGTTTTTTACTGAGACTTGTCTGAACGATAACATCCCCATAGAGAATGTCACTATCGGCGGGTTCCGGACCATCAGAGCAGACAGGGATAGCGTTTCTTCCGGTAACAGCAAGGGTGGTGGGCTGGCTTTATTAGTTAACAACAGATGGTGTAATCCGATCCATATTACTCTTAAGGAAGAGTTTTGTATCCCGGACATTGAGCTGTTAGCCGTTAGCCTGAGACCCTACTATTTGCCGAGGGAATTCACGGCGGCCATTGCTGTTATTGTTTACATCCCGCCCTCCGCGGACGCAAACACAGCATGTGACGTCATCCACTCTGTTATTGCGAGGTTACAGACAGCGCATCCCAGTGCTTACTTTGCCATTTCGGGGGATTTTAACCATGCATCTCTCTCTTCAACGCTGCCCACGTTCAAACAGTTTGTGAAGTGCCCAACCAGGAATAATAAAACTCTGGACTTCTTATATGCTAATGTGAAGGACGCATACAACTCCACTGCACTCCCTCCCCTCGGTAGATCGGATCACAACCTTGTCCACCTCACCTCACTCCACTCTACAGGCCTTTGGTCCAACAGCAGCCTGCGACCACTAGGACCATTAGGAGATGGTCCCCGGAGGCGAATGAGGCCCTACAGGACTGCTTTGAAACAACAGACTGGGATGTGCTCTGTGAGGCTAATGGGAAGGACATCGATGGACTTACTGACTGCATAACGGACTATATCAATTTTTGTGTAGACAACACAGTACCCACCAGGAAGGTACGCTGTTCTCCAAATAATAAACCCTGGGTCACCAGCGACCTGAAGGCCCTGCTGAATGAGAAGAGGGCCTTCAAGGAGAGGGACAAGGACAAATTGAAATGCGTCCAGAGGGAGCTGAAGTTGCGGATTGCTGAGGGGAAGAGAGGGTATAAGGAGAAGATGGAGGACAAGCTGAGGCAGAGCCAGGTGAGAGAGGTGTGGAAGGGTCTGAGAAATATCACTGGCTTCAAAAAGTCAAACAGTGGTCAGACGGAGGGGACCCAGGACAGAGCCAATGAGCTGAACCAATTTTTTAACAGGTTTGATACTGGCCCTGTCCACCTCCCTTCCAGCTCCCCAGGCCACACACCCTCACAGCTGTCCCACCCCAACTTTGCTCACAACACCTCTGCTGAGACAATCAGCAACCCCACCTCCACCCCAGCGCCCTCTGGACTGATCCTCAACAGGGCCCTGATGGCATCAGCCCAAGGGTGCTTAGGGTCTGTGCTGACCAACTGTGTGGAATACTCCAGCGTCTCTTCAACCTTAGTCTAAGCCTAGAAAGGGTCCATGTGCTGTGGAAAACATCCTGCCTCGTCCCAGTGCCCAAGAAGGCACAACCCACTGTCCTGAATGACTTCAGACCTGTAGCGCTAACATCCCACATCATGAAGACCCTGGAAAGGTTAGTCCTCGCTCACCTCAGACCCCTGGTGTGTACATCACTGGACCCCCTGCAGTTCGCATACCAGCGCAACATTGGTTTGATTGCATCATCCACCTTCTGCAGAGGGCCTACTCTCACCTGGACAACGCAGGTTGCACTGTGAGGGTTATGTTTTTTGACTTCTCCAGTGCCTTCAATACCATTCAGCCCCTGCTACTGGGTGAGAAGATGAAGAGGATGAAAGTGGAAGCACCCTTAGTCTTCTAGGACTACCTGACCTTCAGCTCAACATCAGCAAAACAAAGGAGATGTTGGTGGACTTCAGGAGAACCAAGGCACAACTGACTGCAGTCCCTATACAGGGGATGTGGAAATGGTTGGGTCACACAAGTTCCTGGGAGTCCATATGGTCAACAGACTGGAATGGGCTTGTAACACCGGGGCCCTGTACAAAAAGGACCAGAGCCGACTCCACTTTCTGAGGAGGCTCAGGTCCTTCAACGTGTGCAGTAAACTACTGCATCCCTTCTACCAGTCTGTGGTGGCCAGTGCCATCTTTTTTGCAGTGGTGTGCTGGGGAGCCAACATAAAAGCCGGTGATGCTTCTCGGGTAAATAAGCTGATCAGGAAGGCTAGCTCTGTCCTGGGGATGAGCCTTGACACTCTAGAAGAGGTGGCGGAGAGACGGATCCTGGCCAAAATGCTGGCCATCATGGACAACGTCACCCACCCTCTGCATGCCATGGTTATGACGCAGAGGAGCACCTTCAGTCACAGACTGATCACAGAGAGCGCTACAGGAGGTCCTTCCTGCCGGCGGCTATTAGACTATATAATGCCTCACCGGGGTGCCGTGCCGTCGGCAACACAGACCTGGAACTGTTGGGGTGTTAGGACCTAGTTTAACAATTATGCATCGATCCATGAGTCACTCATTCACTCAGGACGTATTTATTCATTCAGGTCTGTATATACATACTCATGTACAGTTGTTATATCATATCACGTGCAATATTGCAAGTAAGTCTTGGACTTAATTTACGTAGTCATTCACTCAGGAATGCATATTAGTATCCTGCCAGTTGTATCTTTTTTCATTGCTTTTAGTATATTGAATGTGCAATACGTGCAGTTATCGGTAATTAAACCCTTCGCACTAAGGACTGTATTTTAAGGGAATTACTATTATTACCCCAATTATATCATACACACATTTAGCTATTTAAGTATCTCTTCCTGTCATTTACCTGTACAGTTTTTGTAACCATGCAAGTATTCACTTACCTGTAAATATAACTGTATATTTACCTGTAGAGCTAATTTAACCATGCAAAATATTCACTTACCTGTTCATTTAACCAGACTGTATAATAAGTAAACTATTATTACCCTCACTCATATCATACGCATTTTTAGCTATTGAAGTATTTCTCTTCCATCGACCTGTATAGTATAGTTAACCATCCAATATCCACCAATGTATAGTGTTCATATTCAGCCAACCACCCATACTATGCAATGTCTTTTTATAGCTTTTTTGCACTCCAGACATCTTGTATTTCTATACTTTTTCATACTGCCGCTCTATGTATCATGTATCGATTATCTGTCTTTTGTGTATTTTCGTTCTGGCATTTTGCACCTGCCCTATGTTTTGTTGTAGCTGCTTGACATCTATCTATCTATCTATCTATCTATCTATCTATCTATCTATCTATCTATCTATCTATCTATCTATCTATCTATCTATCTATCTATCTATCTATCTATCTATCTATCTATCTATCTATCTATCTATCTATCTATCTATCTATCTATCTATCTATCTATCTATCTATCTATCTATCTATCTATCTATCTATCTATCTAAACATTGCTCTGCTACTCTGGGCTCTGAATGTAGCACAACTGATTGGGCAAACACAGATCTCTGTGGATACAGCATAATTGGCCATGATGTAAAGGGTGAGATGGTCTAAAAGGAATGTGGCTTTGCAAATGAACGATTGTTAATTGGAAGAGTTTAGTCTGGCGTAAAGGGCTCACTGTGTGCTATAGATGAGAGAGGAAACAGGATATTATCCTGAACCAACCATAGTGCATGGTTCATGGTGCTCTTAACAAGGGGTCTATGGTAACTGATGGGGATGGATGTGTTGTCACTGGTGTTAGAGTACGTGTAAGGGTAAGGGTTCAGCAAAGCTCTTGCAGCAGCATCAATATGCCTGTTCAATATTGTGTTGATGCTGCTGCAAGAGCTTTGCTGAACCCTTTTATTATACCCCTACCCAGACAACTCTCAATTTCAACAGTTCTCAGTTTCATATCATTGCAACTGTATATGGTTTTTCCTACCTGCACTTGTAGAAGTACTTGTCTCAGAGCAGACAATTTAAATCATCCTCTTGATTAGCGAAAGTTATTATTCCTCTTGGAATATGAAATGGAAACGGGTGAGTTGCTCCGATGACGGAAGCACCTCGACTCGAGGCGATTTATATATATATAATTATTTTTTATTTAACTAGGCAAATCATATCCTCAATTTCGCTCTGCTTCACGGAGGCTGCTTGAAATTCTGCAAAATAACACACACTGAAATCTGCCTGCTTCTATTGGCTTAATGAATTAAGCCAGCTGTTTAGACCAGCTTTCAGTCTTTCTCCTCCGGTATCGAAGTTCTCTCCCAGGCTATTATTTGACAAGCACTGCCTCAAGGCACACACACACACACACACACACACACACACACACACACACACACACACACACACACACACACACACAGCCCTCATCATTTTCACTGCCTATCAGAGTAAGCTCTCCTCCCTATAGGAAAACAGCAATATCTTATCTCTCTCTCTCTCTCTCAATTTCAATTCAATGTAAGGGCTTTATTGGCATGGGAAACATATGTCAACATTGCCAAAGCAAGTGAAGTAGATAGTAAACAATAACAATTAACAGTAAACATTACACTCAGAAGTTCCAAAATAATAAAGACATTTCAAATGTCATATTATGTATATATACATTGTTGTAACAATGTGCAAATAGTAAAAAACAAATAGTTAAAACAAATGGGAAAATAAATAAGCATAAATATGGGTTGTATTTACCATGGTGTTTGTTCCTCACTTGTTGCCTTTTCTTGTGGCAACAGGTCACAAATCTTGATGACACACTATAGTATTTCACCCAGTAGAAATGGGAGTTTATCAAAATTGGGTTTGTTTTTTTATTCTTTGTGGATCTGTGTAATCTGAGGGAAATATGTGTCTCTAATATGGTCATACATTTGGCAGGAGGTTAGGAAGTGCAGCTCAGTTTCCACCTCATTTGTGGGCAGTGTGCACATAGCCTGTCTTCTCTTGAGAGCCAGGTCTGTCGAAATGTATGTTCCTTTTGATGGCATAGAAGGCCCTACTGGCCTTGTCTCTCAGTTTGTTCACAGCTTTGTGGAAGTTACCTGTGGCGCTGTTGTTTAGGCCGAGGTATGTATAGTTTTATGTGTGCTCTAGGGCAACGGTGTCTAGATGGAATTTGTATTTGTGGTCCTGGCTACTGGACCTTTTTCGGAACACGATTATTTTTGTCTTACTGAGATTTACTGTCAGGGCCCAGGTCTGACAGAATCTGTGCAGATCATCAGCAAACAGTAGACATTTGAGGCCGGGTGCTGAAGACTGTTCTAGTGCCCTCGCCAATTCGTTGATATATATGTTAAAGAGGGTGGGGCTTAAACTGCATCCCTGCCTCACCCCCCATGGCTCTGTGGAAAGAAATGTGGATTTTATAATGTCGTATGTTTTTCCCCCAACACCACTTTCCATGAATTTGTATAGTAGACCCTCATGCCAAATTGAGTCAAATGCTTTTTTGAAATCAACAAAGCATTAGAAGACTTTGCCTTTGTTTTGGTTTGTTTGTTTGTCAATTAGGGTGTGCAGGCTGAATACGTGGTCTGTCGTACGGTAATTTGGTAAAAAGCCAATTTGACATTTGCTCAGTACATTGTTTTCACTGAGGAAATTAACTAGTCTGCTGTTAATGATAACGCAGAGAATTTTCCCATGGTTGCTGTTGACGCATATCCCACTGTAGTTATTGGGGTTAAATTTGTCTCCACTTTTGTGGATTGGGGTGATCAGTCCTTGGTTCCAAGTATTGGAGACGATGCCAGAGCTGAGGATGATGTTAAAGAATTTAAGTATAGCCAATTGGAATTTGTGGTCTGTATATTTTATAATTTCATTGAGGATACCATCAACACCCCAGGCCTTTTGGGGTTGGATGGTTTGTATTTTGTGCTGTAGTTCATTCATTGTAATTAGAGAATCAAGTGGATTCTGGTAGTTTTTAGTAGTTGATTCTAGGATTAGGATTTGATCATGTATATTTATTTGCTCTTTCTTTGTTATAGGGCCAAAAATATTGTAGAAGTTGTTTACCCATACATCTCCATTTTGGATAGATAGCTCTTCGTTTTGTTGTTTGTTTAGTGTTTTCCCAGAAGTGGTTAGAGTCTATGGATTCTTCAATTACATTAAGCTGGTTTCTGACGTGCTGTAATTTCTTTTTCCGTAGTGTATTTCTGTATTGTTTTAGTGATTCACCATAGTGAAGGTGTGGGCTCAGGTTTTCTGGGTCGCTATGTTTTTGGTTGGATAGGTTTCTCAATTTCTTTCTTAGGTTTTTGCATTCTTCATCAAAGCATTTATCATTGTTGTTAATTTTCTACGTTTTTAAGTTTGAGATTTTTATATTTGATAGGGAAGCAGAGGTCTAATATACTGTTTAGGTTTTCTACTGCCAAGTTTACACCTTCACTATTACAGTGAAACATTTTGTCCAGGAAATTGTCTAGAAGGGATTGAATTTGTTGTTGCCTAATTGTTTTTTGGTAGATTTCAATACTACTTTCCTTCCATCTATAGCATTTCTTAATATTTTCCTTTGACTTTGACACCTCGTGATTGGGCATAGCTCTGTTCAAGTAGAATGTGATTTTGCTGTGATCTGATAGGGATGTCAGTGGACTGATTGTGAATGCTCTAAGAGACTCTGGGTTGAGGTCAGTGATAAAGTAGTCTACAATACTACTGCCAAGACATGAGCTATATGTGTACCTACCGTAGGAGTCCCCTTGAAGCCTAACATTGACTATGTACATGCACAGCGTCCGACAGAGCTGCAGGAGTTGTAACCTGTTTATGTTGGTTATGTTGTCGTAGTTGTGTCTTGGGGGGCATTTGGGGGAGGGAATGCTGTCACCTCCAGGTAGGTGTTTGTCCCCATGTGTGCTGAGGGTTTAAGGTTCTTGTCCGGTTCTCTCGCTCGCTCGCTCACTCACTCACTCACTCACTCACTCACTCACTCACTCACTCACTCACTCACTCACTCACTCACTCACTCACTCACTCACTCACTCACTCACTCACTCGTACACTCACCTCATCATGACCCCTCATCATGCAGAAGCCAGGGTGAAATTAGTGAGAACAGTTGGTGAGTATATTGTGTAGAGTGGTAGGGAAGTCTCTTGTGGTGTGGACTAGAGGCCAGACTCCCGCTTCAGTAACTAACAACACATTAACCTCCTGCAGGGCCAGACACCGGTGTGGAGGGAAGGGGGATAGAGGATAGGGGGTATTTCTTAATCAAATTACAAACTGAAGGCTTTGTGGTACATTAGCCCTGGATCTTCTATGTGATTCATATGGTGAAAGGAGCGAGATAGTGAGAGTGTGACTTTCCCTTCTTTTAATTGCGTTGTACCTAATGATGCATTGAGGTGTGCTCTCTTCATTAGAACACAATGTTTTGTCAGTAAACAAAGGACCCACTGCTGTTCTATGAAGTTGAACTTTTCCAACTTTTGCCAGCTATGGAATAGAACGTTTACCAGAGATACAGTAACGGGGGGAGAAAGGGGAGCATAGGAGAGGCATGCCAACCAACATGACCAAGAAGCTGTCAGATAGCCCAGAGAGGAGAGGACGAGCGATGATTAATGAGACACTGTCAGCAGCAGCCATTTTGTGAAAAAGGTTACAGAAAGTGTCAATGCAGCCAGGTGCCATTTTTTTATTTCAGCTTATGATAATTCGCAAACACTTTAGAGTTAAGCACACATGCATTAGCTGTGATGATGCATTCCATTTAATCATTTGGTAGCCTAGATCTCTCAAGGAATAGTGCTGATTTTGTATCAGTTCACATTTTAATATTGAGTACTATCATGGTCCAATAACACCAAGACAGTTGTGAAGAGGGCACGACAACACCTTTTCCCACTCAGGAGACTAAAAAGATTTGGCATGGGGCCCAGATCCTCAAAATGTTATACAGCTGCACCATCGAGAGCATCCTGACCGGTTGCATCGCCACCTGGTATGGCAAATGCTTTGTTTTTACACTGCTGCTACTCACTGTTTATTATCTATGCATAGTGACTTTACAAATTACCTAGACTAACCTGTATCCCCGCACATTGACTCAGTACCGGTACCCCCTGTATATAGCCTCGTTATTATGTAATTTTAATTTTTATTATATTTTATTTAGTAAATATTTTCTTAACTGTATTTCTTGAACTGCATTGTTGTTTAAGGGTTTGTAAGCATTTTACTGTAAGGTCTACACCTGTTGTATTCGGTCCATGTGAAAAAATACCATTTGATTAGATTTTTTCCCAGTTATCTGTTCTTCTTGACTAAGCAGTCATTACTGTAAAAAATAATTTGCTATTAATGACATACCTGGTAGATAAAGGTTTGATGAATAAATCGATCCTTCTGTTTTCCCACATCTTGATGATACGGCCTTGTTGCTGCCCACCATACATGATAGTATGGATCACATTGTCCACTCTGTCCACTCTCATCCTCAGTTAATTTTTCTAAAGTGACCTTGTAAAACAGACAAGGGCTAACAGCCAGTATTAATTTGGGCTGGTCCTTAATGAAGCTGTCCCAGGGAATCACCAGAGTCAATAACTGACAAGAACGATTCCTCTGCTTGTCACATAATTAGTCTGATAGTTGTTATCATATTAGTCATTAAAACAGATTTTTCAACCACTCCACAGGTTTCATGTTAACAAACTGTAGTTTTGGAAAGTCGGTTAGGACATCTACTTTGTGCATGACACAAGTAATTCTTCCAACAATTGTTTACAGACAGATTATTTAACTTATAATTCACTGTATCACAATTCCAGTGGGTCAGAAGTTGACATGCACTAAGATGACTGTGCCTTTAAACAGCTTGGAAAATTCCAGAAAATGATGTCATGGCTTTAGAAGCTTTTGATAGGCTAATTGACATAATTTGAGTCAATAGGAGGTGTACCTGTGGATGTATTTCAAGGCCTCTTTCAAACTCAGTGCCTCTTTGCTCGACATTATGGGAAAATCTAAAGAAATCAGTCAAGACTTTAGAAAACAAATTGTAGACCTCCACAAGTCTGGTTCATCCTTGGGAGCAATTTCCAAACACCTGAAGGTACCACGTTCATCTGTACAAACAATCGTATGCAAGTATAAACACCATGGGACCACGCAGCCGTCATACCGCTCAGGAAGGAGATGCGTTCTGTCTCCTAGAGAGGCACATACCTTGGTGCGAAAAGTGCAAATCAATCCCAGAACAAAAGCAAATGTCAGAAATTGTGAAAAACTCAGTTTAAATGTATTTGGCTAAGGTGTATGTTAACTTCCGACTTCAACTGTATTAATCACAATTCCTGACATTGTCTTGCTTCAATATATCCACATAATTTTCCTTCCTCATGATGCCATCAGCAAAGCTCCCCCACAATATGATGCTGCCAGCCCCTTGCTTCACGATTGGGATGGTGTTCTTCGGCTTGCAAGCCTCACGCTTTTTCCTCCAAACATAACGATGGTCATTTGTGGACCCTGGCCGTGACCCCACTTCCTGCAGTTGTTTCAGAGGGATTTGGTATAAATGCAAGAAACACATTTCCATTACACGCTTGTACAAGTGTGAAGTAGGACAAATTTAAGCACCGACACCTGTGTATTCTCACTGTGTGGTTGCTAACTTCCTGCCTGTTCTCAAGACTGATTCCCATTGTATGCTTGGTAATTTAATTTGACAAAGCCAAGATTTATTAGGCTTTTGCAAAGTTTGCACCTGTAATTGCCTAGTTATATAAAGGTTAAATAAAAAAATAAAAAAACGTAATTAAAGACCAACAATGTAAAACCATGGAAGAGTATCTATACTTTATCTGAAGTTATAAAGGGATTTCACCTTTCGTTCTAGCTTGTATCTTTTTATTCCCTCAGGGAAAGAACAGGTGCAAACTTTCCTCTAGTACAAACACTTCATAAATATGCATCAGTATATCATGCCATACCTGGCTGTTGCCAACACTTTCAAACTACCTATTGGCTCAGGCAGTAAAACTACAAATGTGAACAAGAGGGCTGTGAATATACAAAAATACAGTATATATTCATGTCCCATGGGGCATCACTTCACTAAGAGGCCAAGCTTTTAAACATTCTAAAGAGTGTTTTTTGTGTTTGAGGCTCCTGCCCACTCTGGCTTATCAGTTAGGGTCAGAGGCGAGCTGGAGCGATGGCGCCAAGTGTCGTGACCCTGTATCCCAGGGTTACGGCTGTGCTGTTCTGTGGTTGGCTCCCAAACAGGATGCAGAGGCAGCAGCAGATGTGTGTGCAGCGCTGTATCGCTGTAAATGGCAGTCAAAGACCTCCCCCACGGTACCATGGGTAAATTAGCCGCCGATCGCTACCATCTGTTTCTTTATCACGCAGAGCCGTGTCGGACAGTGGCGGGTTACTCTGAGAACTGGGAGGGCAGCCAAAGCAGAGGTGTGGGCGACATTGCCGCACTGTTCAGAGGCGCACCCACAACAAGATGGTCAATTAAATTAGAGAAGAACTGGGGCGCTCACAACCATAGAGACGTCGTGTTTCTGGGAGAAGGGAACCATAGAGACGTCGTGTTTCTGGGAGAAGGGAACCATAGAGACGTCGTCTTTCTGGGAGAAGGGAACTATAGAGACGTCGTGTTTCTGGGAGAAGGGAACCATAGAGACGTCGTGTTTCTGGGAGAAGGGAACCATAGAGACGTCGTGTTTCTGGGAGAAGGGAACCATAGAGACGTCGTGTTTCTGGGAGAAGGGAACCATAGAGACGTTGTGTTTCTGGGAGAAGGGAACCATAGTGATGTCGTGTTTCTGGGAGAAGGGAACCGTAGTGATGTCGTGTTTCTGGGAGAAGGGAAAAGCGTCTCGCTGTGATGTAAAAACAGGGAGGAGGACCCAGTGAAGAGAGATATGGTATAGAATACAGTATGCTCTTTGTCTCAGACTTCTACTATAGAGAGGTGTACAAACTAAGCAGTGAGCTACTGTAAGATGAAGCTTGATGTGAAACTCACAGAGGTTGTTATATCTCCTCCGTTATTAGGAGACACTGTCAACACAGTCCATCCAGTGTTGTTCACACACACACACACACACACACACACGCATACATGTACAGTCTGCTTACGCATGAATCCACAAGCTTTCTCTTCAAGGTGGCAGGTAGCCGAGTGGTTAGAGTGTTGTCCCTTAACTGAAAGGTTGCCGGATCGAATCCCTGAGCTGACAAGGCAAAAATCTGTTGTTCTGCCCCTGAACAAGGCAGTTAACCCACTGTTCCTAGGCCGTCATTGTAAATAAGAATTACTTCTTAACTGACTTGCCTAGTAAAATAAAGGTGTTTGTTGTTTGTTTAATTGTTTGTTTGTTTAATTGTTGTTTAATTTTTTTTTTAAAGGTCAACAGTGTTACCGTGACTACCTGTTAGCACTTGTTTTACATAGTCATAAAGTACAGTGGAAATCAGTATGCTTGTTGAGTCTATGCCTTAACTTAAGCATTACTTAAGCATACCTCTTGCCTCACCTCATCCCTCCCCAACTAAGTGAAAGCGTCTCACTTCCTCAGCTCTTTAAAAAGTGAAAGTCCCACTTCACCTCCTGCTGGCAGTTCATCTATTGTAATTTCCTGAGCTCACTAAATTCATAATTAGAAATCTACATACTCATTATTGCGCCCCCAAACAGACCAACATCCTGAGACAAATACCAAAGGATGGCATATATTGGCTCTAGTTGTTTTTCAATCCATCAGTATATTCAATATGCTCCCACGCCTCATACCAGAGAGGATAGAGATGATTACTGGAGTCTAATGGGCCTGTGATTGTTTGATCTCTGTCCATTGGAAAAAAGCCCAACATGCCCCATCTCTCTGGGGTCTTGCGTGTGTTTCTCTCTCTGTAGTTCTGCCTTGTTCCTCCACACAAAGCTGGAGGTCACGGCGAGTCCTTCCTAACCCACAATTACCCCAAACCAAACCTCGCTCTGCTTCAAGAGGCCCGCAGATGTCCGGAACAGCGATCGTAATGATCTCACTCCAGTTCCGGCTGGGCCTGGGCTCTGAACAGACCTCCACAGTCTCTCTATTGGATTAGCCAGGACAGGGTGCCGTGTGACAGCCCCAGTCTCCGTCCCGGCTCCCGTCCCCACCCACAGAGGACACACACCGCCAGCAGGTGGACCAGACAGGAAGTCCATTTGGAGCAGCACTAACAGAGCAGATACGTCCCTCCCCCCCCCCCCCCCCCCCCTCATCTGACTTTGTCTGGTGCATTGGTACTCAACGTCACATTGTTTTTCAAAGCAGAAGTAGCAGATGTCTAGATGAGAGTGAGACTAGTGAACTTTTACTGACCAGTGAAGTGTAGCACCCCTTTCTCACTGTCACACCCCACCACCAGACCACCCTGCTCGCGGTGTGGTGATGTCAAAGCGGTGCTACCATGGTGACTGGTCCTCTGAGGCAGGTATTGGCTAATGAGTCTTTGTGGTTGAGATAAAGGGATGAGGTGAGACAGGGCGGAGTGTCTGACCCATGCTTCATTATCCTGGCAGTCTGGGTCTCTGATGGGTGGCGAGCTGGAACGGACACATGGTCAGGCCAATCCCTCCCCCTTGGCACAGAGACAGATAGACAATACAGCCAGCCAAGACTGTCCAAGAACCAAGAGAAGGATAGTCTCATGACTATTGCTGACCTGTCGAATCCAATCCATAAGCTGGCACATTAAACATTAATGTAAGAATCAGAATAACTTTTTCACAGTACTCAATGTTCTTTTGCCTCTGAGAGTGGGGGAGGAAGATGAGAGCCTTTAAAGGGGAGACAGGTGCCTCTCAACCTGCTTTCCTTGGTACTCCAGACCAGACCCCCCTCCAGGACCTCTCTCTCTTGCTCTTTCTCTCTCCCTGATCAACATATGGAATAGCCCAATTATATTGCTGCTGACGTCCTCTTGGTCTACCCCACCCTCTCTGGCAGCTGTGCAAGAGAGAGAGAAGGAGAGGGAGAGGATAGAAGAGAGACACAGAGAGAGAGACTCTTTTTAATTAGTACAAGCTCTGCACCATTGAGTGCTAACATCTGCTCCAATCAGCCTGTAGTGTAGAATGAAGAGCTCTTGAAGAGGGCCCACTCACTCGAGCTCTCTGAGACAACAGCCAATAGGGAGGTTCGGCAGCCGGGCACTCTCCCTCCCCTCATCTCATCCTGGTGAAATGGACACCAAGGTATTGAAGGGCATGGAGCTCTGAGCTAGGTCAAGTAGAGTGAGTCAGATGGACTCAGAGGGAAGTTGACGCACTAAAATAGTATTTGTCACTGTCCAGGGCAGGCCCCTGTGTGTGTACATTAGCACGTTATTCATTCATATGGTTCTAGCTTTGACGTAGTCTGTATGGGGCACACAAGGTATGGATTTTCTATACACACAAGGTATGGATTTTCTATACACACAAGGTATGGATTTTCTATACACACAATAGCATTTATTTTCTGTGTGTTTGTCATTGTCCCGGTTCAACACTGACGGGTTACTAGGACGTGTGATGCTTTATCTTATGCTTTGAAGTCTGTGTGTTAATACTTTTATTTTGTGCTTTTTATGAGGTGGTTTTACAAGCCTACTCTTTACCTCTCAGTCTCTAACTCCAAAGGAATTTCTCTGTGTTGAGAGCATCTCCTTGCTCAGATGTCATCTTTATTGTGTCCATCCATTGTTTAAGGAGCAGCTCTAACACCCTGAACATTCCATGGAGATAGTATTGTTGGTACCGGAATACAATAAAATAAAATGTGGATCACAAAGACGTCTTGGACTCCCTATGCTCTGGCTCGTGACTGACTTTGCACACCATCCAGTGTTATCTGTCGATGCGGTGGTAGCCTACAGAGCTGTGATGCACACAGCTTCTTGTTCCTCTGTAGAAAATGGTCCTTCATCTGCTGTACACGGCTCCCCACAGTTTTCCAGAGAGCAGACCCAGTTATCACCCAGGCAAGACATGTACACACAGATATATTAGCATACTTACATAAACTCCCTCACAGTTAGACATACTTACATAAACTCCCTCACACTATATATAGTTATGTATCTCTAGCTTTGTCCCCACTATATATAGTTATGTATCTCTAGCTTTGTCCCCACTATATATAGTTATGTATCTCTAGCTTTGTCCCCACTATATATAGTTATGTATCTCTAGCTTTGTCCCCACTATATATAGTTATGTATCTCTAGCTTTGTCCCCACTATATATAGTTATGTATCTCTAGCTTTGTCCCCACTATATATAGTTATGTATCTCTAGCTTTGTCCCCTCTATATATAGTTATTCTGTGTGAATGGCATCTCTTAGCTCTGTTTGACTAGTCGGAGCGTGTGCTAATCTGGGGACTGTGTTTGTTATGGTGGTGACAATGTTACCGTAGAGTTAGTAGAGCAGTGATGAGTCACTCCTCTTAGAGAGCGGTGGGACAGACCAGAACCCACATCCCACCTTCCATGCTCATTCAAATGAGTTATAGATATATCATCTCCTTTTTGATTTTCATCCATATGGTGAAGATTTCTTGTTCCTTTTTTTTTTTTCTTATGGAGAGGTGTTACACAATCCTAGCAATTCTGTGATGCACTCAAGATATGTGCATTAGGAACTGCTTCTAATCGTAGTGAAAACAGCACTGTAGCAGAGCATGTTTTAGCTGAATCTGTTTTCCATTATAGACCACTTGAACATGCACTATTAAGACCTTTTTCTCACTGTACAGTACCAGTCAAAAGTTTGGACACCTATTCATTCAAGTTTTTTTCTTAATTTTTAAGAAGAAGAGTGCAAAGCTGTCATCAAGGCAAATGGTGGCTACTTTGAAGAATCTCAAATATAAAATATATTTTGATTTGTTTAACACTTTTTTTGGTTACTACATGATTCCATATGTGTATTTGCATAGTTTAGATGTCTTCACTATTATTCTACAATGTAGAAAATAGTAAAAATAAAGGAAAAAACCTTGAATGAGTATGTGTCAACTTTTGACTGGTACTGTATGTCTATCTGTGTGTCTATCTGTGTTCAACGCTATGTCTGACCCAGGGAGTCTGGATGGGACCTCTTTGGTCATAGATAGATAGATAGATAGATAGATAGATAGATAGATAGATAGATAGATAGATAGATAGATAGATAGATAGATAGATAGATAGATAGATAGATAGATAGATAGATACTTTATTGCTCCCCCGGGGGGGAAATTTCATAAATATGGCATATATGGCATACTGTACAGTTTTGTATCTCTGTTTTGCTTTTCTTAGTGTATGGATGTGTATATTTTTTGTAATCTGTAAAAGAGACCTTGGTCTCAGCATGACCCTCTGTCAAAATAATAAAGAAACACGTGTACTGCATGAGTCCCTGAGCCAAGGCTCTACAATAGCCAGCATCAGTGTGCATTTGAGCACCTGCTCCCTCTCGTGTCTCTCTCCATGGGTCTGGAGTCATGCTGGTATGTTGTGTTAGTCTGGCTGTTCACTGTGGCACCGGAGGAATAGCAGACATGTTTTCTCTGCAGATTAATTAGCCTACTCTCTCTCTCGCTCGCTCACTTTCTCTATCTTTCACACTGTCTCTTTCTATCTCTCCCTCTCTCGCACTCTCTCTGGTTATTTCTGGGTTTGTATGTATACCTAGAGCAACATGTTGTTTTGAGAATTTTGTTTTAGACCTGAGTTAGGATATTTGTTTTATTGGAACACTCTGCAGCTAGAATAGTTGCAGCTAGAATAGTGAGCCGTAGCCTTCAAACATATAACATTATTCCAACACATTGTCCAAAGTAATTTTTCACAAGACCACTGTGTAAAATCTAGTAAAAAAAGCGAATATATTCCCGGGAGCCTTCCATTCCTCCTCTTGCATGGAATAACAGGCTGGTGGAAGTGTTTTCTATATAGTTTTCTTCACAGTCCATTGTCTTGCTCGGCGAAGCAAATCAGCGATTTCATGAGCAATGCCCTGAGGGTAAGAACGTTACTGATACTTATCAGCTGGGATGCCGAAGCTAATGCTGCCTGTTCACTTTATCAATTGTAAATGCCGATACTCACTTCTAATGTTACCTCTACTCTTAATCAAATGTGAAGGCTTTAACAGTAGGTCTGAGTTTCTCTGTCTCCAGACGTACATGTGGAATTCACGTAAAGCCTTATGATTTTATATAATCTTACCTAGATATAGTCCTCTAGTACAGTGTACTTGAGAACCCTCTATCCGTGATCTGATCCTTATGTGAACGGTAAGAGGAACATGCAGAGAAAAACAGATGGATTGTTCACGGCATAACGATCGAGAAAGCCAGAGAAATGTCCTGCCTGGTCTCGCTTCACGGAAAAGAGATGGAGGAAAAACAAGCACTCAGCACACAGTACATAGAGCTACAGTGGGGTCCGAAATTATTGACACCCTTGATAAAGATGAGCAAACGAATGACTCAAAATAATAAACAATTAAAATTCTCAGCTATATTGGGATTTAGGAATGATCCCTCCAAATGGGTTCTCCAACTCCTGAAACTAGAGAAAGGCTGTGCCGTTATCCTCGCAAGGGGAGGTATTGAAAACAGGGGTGTCAATAATTTTGATATTTTTTTTTGGGGGGGGGGAAAGTATGACTTGATTAACAAAGTATCTTTCTCTGAGCAATTGTTTTAGTATAAAATAATTTATTTTTTAAATAAAATATAGGTCACTATTTGAATTATTTTATACAGTAATTTTTGCTCATCTTTATCAAGGGTGTCAATACTTGTGGACCCAACTGTATGTCCTCTCTAAAAACACACAGTAGTGTTATACATCGACAGTGCACAGCCTCCAGTGAATATTGAAGTAAATAATGTTGTTTTTTTTGCCATTCACACAGACATGGCATATCTCTATGAATATGACAGGGCTGGATAGACCTTTTACTGGATCCCAGAGTGACTTCTTCCTTTTTTTTTATCTGTGCAGATAAGTAAACTAAACTATCGGAAGTTTACATTCAAATCAAGTTTTATTGGTCAAAAAACACATTTACACACATATTTAGCAGGTGTTATTGCAGGGGTAGCGAAGTGCTTCTTTCTCTGTCTCGTGTAATGGATCAGTATGGCCACGTTTACTTCCGAGACAGTTGTCTCTTCAATCTGATCAAAGTTTAATAGGGTGCACCAACCACTCAAGGCCTCACTTCAGAATATTTGTTTATTCGTACATTATTGACCCCTCCGCATCCCCTGCCAGCCTCCAGAGGTTTATAATTGTGCTGCAAAGGATGTTCTGTTTTAGTTTTTTTTCTTGTTTTTAATTCCTTGGCACACCAGGCAGGAACAGGATGATCTAATCCTGCACTTACACAACAGCTCTTTATTAACTCTATGCAGCCTCCCAGCTCCCTGTATAAGGATATTGCTGGGCCAGACCATTCTCTTGCTGCATTGGCCCCAGATAGCTAATGATAGAGTTTTTAGACATCCACATCGCAAGAGTAAGAGTTGTGTGGTCTGAGCGACAACAACATAAGTCAGGAAGAAGAGGGGTAATTAAACGTTTCCCTGCGTTACCGTTTTGACATCAAGCACGAAATGGAAACTTGGTCCAAGCCACAGAAAGAGATGACCCCTGACCCTTCATTTACGTGTCAGGTGACTTTACTTGACCCGTTTAATTTAATTAAAATTAGGTAATTTAACGAGGGCAGGAAGAGGCACCCTGCCTCCCTGTCAGCTGTGGGCTGTAATTGGCTGATGAACCCAGCCATCCAACCAGCTGGAAGGAAAAATGCGTCACAGTCCGGTCACGTCTGACAATTATGCTTGCCTCTGTGGCACATTTGGAAATAGATTGGCATTAATCTGCTATTTTGTTAGTTGGAGAGTAGGGCTGTGTAGGGAGCCACTGGTGGCTTCCACTGGTTTCCAGGGGAACAGTGTTTATCCAACCCATTCAGTCCATTTAGCCATGTGTCCCATTAGTATCCCATCTGTCTGTCTCCCCTGAGAGCACTGGGATGTGTGTGTGTGTGTGTGTGTGTGTTGGCGTGTTTTAAAAAGAAGCAGTGTCTGGCACTGGCTCAGGTCTCCAAGTCTGTTACGCCCCCATTCAGGGCGTTGTTGATGGTGGCATCAGACAGGACTGTCTCATGGGTCTTGAGGTGGCACTTAGGACCGCTGCACTGGGCCTGCCCTCTAGCGATACCGTAGGTCCTCTTCAATAGCCTCCTAGAGGGCGCAGGCACTCACTCACACACACACACACACACCTCTGTGGGAATGTAGTAGGTGTCTGTCTGAGGAAAGATTTAATGTTGTCTGTGCTAAGGACCTGTCCTCAGGATAAGAAGAAAAGGATAGAGGTTCCATTACTGAAGTAAACACACACGGCCTAGTTCCTCCCACCCTCTATGCCATCTCTGCGGCTTTGTCTGCTCGGGTTAGAGTGGGATGGATGTGTGCTGTCAGGGCAGGCCCATGATGGGGGCTAATTTGATGTGATATAATTGATGAACTCTGAATCGGCCCACTTTCCCTCCGCGCCTCTCTCCACCTCCTCTCCCCCTGGCCTCCACGGTGTGAAATGTCAACAGTGTGTGATTTACGTGCTCTGTCACTGCACTATTTAACACCTCGACTGGCCCATCTGGGGACGAGGGAGGGAGGGAGGGGGGGAGAGAGAGAGAGACATGTAGTATGGATGTTACTCCTCTTCCATCCCCTATGGTTCTCGTCATCTCATTATATCTCTCTAACAACCTCTCTTTTTCTCCCTCTCTGACAAACTCTCTTTTTCTCTCTCTAACAACCTCTCTTTTTCTCCCTCTCTAACAACCTCTCTTTTTCTCCCTCTCTGACAACCTCTCTTTTTCTCCCTATCTGACAACCTCTCTTTTTCTCCCTCTCTGACAAACTCTCTTTTTCTCCCTCTCTAACAACCTCTCTTTTTCTCCCTCTCTGACAAACTCTCTTTTTCTCTCTCTAACAACCTCTCTTTTTCTCCCTCTAACAACCTCTTTTTCTCCCTCTCTAACAACCTCTCTTTTTCTCCCTCTCTGACAACCTCTCTTTTTCTCCCTCTCTGACAAACTCTCTTTTTCTCCCTCTCTAACAACCTCTCTTTTTCTCCCTCTCTGACAACCTCTCTTTTTCTCCCTCTCTGACAACCTCTCTTTTTCCCTCTCTAACAACCTCTCTTTTTCTCTCTCTGACAACCTCTCTTTTTCTCTCTCTAACAACCTCTCTTTTTCCCTCTCTAACAACCTCTCTTTTTCCCTCTCTAACAACCTCTTTTTCTCTCTCTAACAACCTCTCTTTTTCTCTCTCTGACAACCTCTCTTTTTCTCTCTCCGACAACCTTTTTTTCTCTCTCTCCGACCATCTCTCTTTTTCTCTCTACGACAACCTCTCTTTTTCTCTCTCTACGACAACCTCTTTTTCTCTCTCTCCGACAACCTCTTTTTCTCCCTCTCTAACAACCTCTCTTTTTCTCCCTCTCTGACAACCTCTCTTTTTCTCCCTCTCTGACAACCTCTCTTTTTCCCTCTCTAACAACCTCTCTTTTTCTCTCTCTAACAACCTCTCTTTTTCTCTCTCTAACAACCTCTCTTTTTCCCTCTCTAACAACCTCTCTTTTTCCCTCTCTAACAACCTCTTTTTCTCTCTCTAACAACCTCTCTTTTTCTCTCTCTGACAACCTCTCTTTTTCTCTCTCCGACAACCTTTTTTTCTCTCTCTCCGACCATCTCTCTTTTTCTCTCTACGACAACCTCTCTTTTTCTCTCTCTACGACAACCTCTTTCTCTCTCTCTCCGACAACCTCTTTTTATCTCTCTCCGACAACCTCTCTTTTTATCTCTCTCCGACAACCTCTCTTTCTCTCTCTCCGACAATCTCTCTCTCTCCGACAACCTCTCTTTTTCTCCGTCTCCGACAACCTCTTTCTCTCTCTCCAACAACCTCTCTTTTTCTCTCTCTCCAACAACCTCTCTTTTTCTCTCTCTCTCAACCTTTCTCTGCCCACTCTCTTGTGCCCCTCTCTCATGTTCTCTCTCATTTCCCTCTCCCTCTCTCTCCCCCTCTCATCTTCTCTCATCCTCTCTCTCTCCCTCTCTCATCTTCTCTCTCCCTCTCTTAATGTCCCTTTTACATCTAGACAAGCACCTGTCTTCTTTATACCGTATTTTGTTTATAGCTGATATAGGTATGTGACAGGACTTCGTCAGGAAAATGATTTTCTCAAATTAGCAGGCCAATTGTAGACTGTCCAGTTCGACAGAGTTCAACACAATATGAGAAGGGCTCTCTGTCTCACACACATTACTACACACAATGAAGGAGTTTTTTTGGCATGGTCACTGGAAGGGTAAACTTGACTGTGGTTACTCGTCTCTGTAATGACTTTGTCCAAGTGCAACATACTGTGCACTTGCTGTAGCTGACTACTAGAGGTTTCTCACTTATGGTGTAGCAACTGCCCTGTGGAACCTGCTCCTTACATTTACAGATGTCGGATATTAATTTGACCAGTTTCTTACAGCAACAGGAAATGTGAATTATTGTGTGGATTATAATTAATGGACATTTTTCTAGGTGTTAATACATTTTTAGTTGGGGTAAATCAAGTTTGAAATTTTAAAGTGGAAATTACACAAACTTTAGAAGTCTTTTTAAACATTGAATATACAAGTTCCATTTCCTGCTGTGCATTATTCACCTAAATTATGGTTCAGGATTAAACCATTTTTTGGGGGCCTCCCAAGTGGCGCAAGGCACTATATCGCAGTGCTAGAGGAGTCACTACAGACCCGGGTTCGATCCCAGGCTGTATCACAACCGTCCGTGATCGGGAGTCACATAGGGCGGCGCAAAATTGGCCCAGCGTTAGGGGAGGGTTTGGCCGGGGGGGGCTTTACTTGGTACATCGCGCTCTACGACTCATTGTGATGGGCCAGATGCCTGCAGGCTGACCTCGTCGTGAGTGACGAGTGCACCTCCGACACAATGGTGCGGCTGGCTTCCGGGTTAAGCAGGCGGGTGTTATGAAGCGCGGTTTGGTGGGACATGTTTCGGAGGACGCATGACTCAACCTTCACCTCTCCCGAGCCCGTTGGGGAGTCGCAGTGATGAGACAAGATCGAAATTGGGGAGAAAAAGGGGGGTAAAAAAAACATTCACCAATTGTTCTATTGTACGACACACTGTTGATTGGCTATGATGGTTAAGAAGACTGTTCCACTTCTCAGTCGATTAGCTTTTTATTTTAAAACATTTATCCACAAGCCACTTTTATAAAGTTCAAACCCATTTGTTTTGTCCAAAGTTACTCAGAAGAACATTAAGTCCACTGTGGGGTTTCATCTTCAGGTATGTCTTTGCCCTTGTTTGCACAGATGAGATGTCTCAGCCTCTTTCAACAAGTAGACAAATGTTGCTGGGAAACTTTTGAAATACGGCGGAAATTATGTTTTTTATCGCCTCTGGATATTATGTCCAGCGTCATACAGAGGTGATGTGGAATGCAGGGAGAGGTGTTGTGGTGTTTGTGACTCAATGGGTCCAGTGTAATAGCGCTGTATTGTTGTCAAATCACAGCCCATCTCCGGGGACCCTTCTTCTTTCACTCCAATAGAGGGCCTGTTTAAATATTTAATGCCAATAACCTCCGCCTATCCCATCACTCCTCCATCCCAAGCCGAGCGTCAGCCAGAGGACGGGGGTTTAATAATAAGATAATGAATGATTAATTGAAAGGATATCAATCGTGTCTGCATCAGTGTAGAGCTTCAACAATTGCTAACGTGCTGTCTCCTGACGGTCGTCAAGGGCAACATATTGAGGCGTGTGCACTTGGGCAAAGTCATTACAGAGACTTCCCTAGATCTGCTGTTACAGTGGGTAGGGGTGTCTTGTTCTATGCTAGCACACCTCTAATAGAGAATCACATGATCCTACTCAAAACTACCGTATTGTGTGTTAGTGGATGGGTAAAACTTCAGTTTAAACACTTGGATATTTACCTTTGTTGAATAGAGCAAATAAGATTCTATCAGACATTATATGTTTGTATTATAGTTCTCAACCCAAATGTCACTTTCCTCTTCATTAGGGCTGTATTGACGAACACAGGGAGTCTCATTAGGTGTTGGACAGGTCTTGTTTTCAGTTCTTCTCTGATCACTGACTAAGACATGAATCAGGATAAGCCCAGAGGAGTGTATGTCATTGATTAAGTAATCCAGTTAGGATGCAGATCGGCAGGACCACAGGCCCATCCTCTTCTGGCTCTCACTGCAGAAATATAGCATAAGGAATGTCTTCTCAAGGAGCTTGGCATTTCACTATATGTGAGTGTTTATGTGTGTGTGTTTGAAGATTAGTGGTTTGCTGGACAAAAAGCCAACTTCCTGTCAATGACTCGCTATGCCCCCAAATCATTACTTTTTTCATATTCTATTTTTTATATTCTGAAAACGGGTCAACTCCTCTAGCCATAGCATGGATGATGTTGTTTTGTTTTGATGCGTGTTCGTATTTATTCATGTGTCCTACTGAGCTTTGCAGCTCAGTGCCCTGCTGAAGGGGAGGGTTATAGCCCATAGAAGTTTAGAGAGTATCAAAGTGTGAGTTTAGTAGACCTAGGCTACTCACGCTTTGGGCAGCTGCCATTTTAATCAATTTAAATCAGTGAACACCACTTGGAGGCCCATTGTCAGCCTGCAAAACAGCCGTCAAAATGTCCTCTTGAAGGTACTTGAACGTGTTTGTTGTTTGTTATTTTTTGTGCAACGTGGAAAAACAGGTTTGCCCTCATTGGCCCAAAGTGTCTCTGCCCCCCACCTCCTTCTCATGTCTGCCTGTCGTTGTTTACATCATTCTGAAATGAATTGGGCATTTTATGGGTCGTTTACAGGCAGCCAAATGGCTTGTCCTTCTTGTCTTGTGAAGGACTTGTCAGGGGACATAAAATCCACATGCTCTTCCAGGGCACAGTATCCACTGGTCTCCCCGCCTCCCCACTCAGCCCCCCCCGCCTTCCTGTTTGTGATCGCCTCTCTGAGTGTCCAGACCGATTAATCAAGCCTCTACCTCCCCGACCCAGCTCACCTTGACCAGCTCACTGTCCCTCACACCAGCCCTGCGGGAGGGATAGGATAGGAACTAATGCTAACAGGTAGAGACACACTGCTCTGCTCCCTTTAACCACATACACCTCAGTGCTGTGATCGACATCGAGCTAGCAGCCATGCTAACAGACACAGTCTGACACAGCAGGACAGGTTAGCGTTCCAGGCAGGCTAGCAGACACAGACAGGTTACACGTAGCAACATGCCATAACTCATGAGTTACAGATGTATTGTTCTGTTCATTCATGCTTGCAGACAGTGATACTTATGTTGTCCACTGGCTAATAGGTAGGTAGCGTTGACTGGGAATGCAGAGTAAATATCAAACATGGTATTCTGTGGTAGTCACTGTGGCTCACAGCCACCCACTACATGTCAGGGTCAAGTGTTAACATGCAAACTAAACTTCTACTCTTTGGGCAAAAGCAAACATGTCTAATTGACTAGTTATACAAACAGACTCCAGCCCACATCAAAACATTAAACACACATAGTACTACCTGACACAGATATGGCATAGTGGAAAAAGTATGCACCTCTGGTTAAGACAGCGTTGTTAATGTCTGAGTCACATACTGTCACGAGAATCTCAATGTCCTAAATGAACTATAACTCTGGCTTTGATTCATTCCCAGAGGTTGTAAGGCTCTTTTTTTTTTCTTTTTTTTTTGACCTTTATTTTACTAGGCAAGTCAGTTAAGAACAAATTCTTATTTACAGTGACAGCCTAGGAACAGTGGGGGATTCGATCCTACAACCTTCCAGTTACGGGCCTAACACTCTAACCACTAGGCTACCTGCCGCCCCACTGCTCTAGTTAATGAAGAATTAAGCAAAGTCTGTCTACAACAGATCAGTCATTTATTCAGAGAGCTCTGCCCCTCTCATGAGGAGCCCCTTTTTTATACACACACAAGTTTCTGTTATCTCAGTTCACTCCCTTCAAGACATTCTGTACTTTTCCACTAACTACGTTCATACCTACACAGAAAACAGACATCTCCTTGTCGCTACACTAACTGCAGTCTTGCCTAAGCCCCCCCACCTCTTATGATTCTAATGCATTTCACATATTTCACACAGTTCATACAGTTTCAGGGTGGAATACTTTAGTCATTACTTTAACATACAAATTCTTCTATCCCATACAAGTGGGATTCCTTGTGAAAATAATTGCAACAGCTGTTGTATAATTTATATATAGGCTTGGGCGATATACCACACATTCTACTTATATCCACAACACTAGCTTGTGAGTTGGTCATCTCCCCTCGTATAGTGTATGTGCAGCCAGTATCCATACAGGGAACAAGTCCTCTGCTTTCTCTCTGTTTATCATACTGGTGTGTGTTTGCCAATTCACTGGCTGAGCTGATTTTTGGGAGGCGTGGTGTGGGTTTACTAGAATGTTGCTTTGAATATAGACCGCAATACCACCCTCGTTGGCTTTTCTGGAGATGTTGTGTAACCATTTATTGCTACCACTACATCATCAAAGGTATTATCTAAGTGAGTTTCAGAGATAGTCAGAATATGAATGTCATCTGTTACGAACAAGTTATATATTTCATGAACCTAGGCTACATGTGTTAATGTGGGCTATTTCTAGCACTTTTCTGGGATGCTTGATAATTTTTATTGATTGTTTTACTGAGCGGCTTATCAGAAGTAGACATGACAGTGATATTTATGTTTGAGCAAACTTACTACTAGGGCACACCGTCTCAGTGCCAACAGTATAACTCTTGTTCATAGACACATGATTACTGTATACAATAGCTATCGGATCAACATAGCCATTCAGGGGACTTAGAGGGACATAAATTAGGTTAATTACATTATGACTTCCAATGCTCCTGGGATAATGTACAACTCAAGCAAAGCCGATATGCGGTGATAATGTATTGGGCCTATAGCCTTCTGTACAAAACTCATTGCTACAGTACTATTTTTATATAGGTTATTGTTGCTTACGTTTTTTTTTCTGAGCGGTGGATCTCTGCTTGCATTTTGACTCAGAGAGTGATCCCTGATCTAGTAGATCTACAAGATAATAACTTTAAATCCTTCCTGCAACTCTTTATAGATTCTACCTACAAAAGAGTTGATGATCTCGTTAGGAATGTAATGGACTTTAAGCACGGTATGGATTTTACGCAATTAGAGGTGGATGAGCTAAAGGACGCCAATGTCACCAGCCTGTCTGCATTCAAATTAGTCTCCGATGATTTTGCTAAATTCCAAACAACACTAGACATACTCTCTTCCAAAGGAGATTACCTGGAAAATCAATCCAGGCAAAATAACATTTTATCGATTTGAATCAAAAACATTAAATCTGAAACTTGGCATGACACAGAAATCAAGGCAAGGATACTCCTGGCAGATCACCCTAAACTGGACCCTAAGCTCATTGAGATGGAGAGGGCGGACAGGAATGGCATGTTTTTTTCCTGATGGACGGCCCAGATCTATACTGGGGAGACTGCCCAGGTACAAAGACAAGGAGGAGATTCTCAAGAGAGCCAAGTGCCTGAAGGGAACTAAGTTCTTCATCAATCAAGACTTCTCCGAAAAGGTACGCCTCAAAAGGAACTGCTGCCATGACTGAAGAACGAAAGAGAGGCAACAACACCACCCCGCCCCCCCTCATAGGCCTACATCATTACACCACCACCACCAGCCTGTACCGTTGACACCAGCCAGGATGGGGCCATAGATTCTTGCTGCTTAATCCAAATCCTGACTCTGCCATCAGCATGACGCAACAGGAACCGGTATTCGTCGGACCAGGCAATGTTTTTCAAACCCTCAGTTGTCCAGTGTTGGTAATTGTGTGCTCACTGGAGCCACTTCTTCTTGTTTTTAACTGATAGGAGTGGAACCCAGTGTGGTCGTCTGCTGCAACAGCCCATCCGTGACAAGGACCGACACACCACTTGTACAGTGCCATTATTTGCCTGTTAGCTTGCACAATTCTTGCCATTCTCCATTTGACCTCTCATCAATGAGGGGTTTTCGCACACAGGACTGCCGCTGACTGGATGTTTTTTGTTTGTCACACCATTCTCTGTAAACCTTAGACACTGTCATGCGTGAAAAGCCCAGGAGGCCGTTTCTGAGATACTGGAACCGACAATCATACCATGCTCAAAGTTGATCATTTTTCCAATTCTGTCTGCTTTATATAGCAAGCCACAGTCACGTGAATCACTGTCTGTAGGAGCGATCCAAATTCTACTTTCCTGAAATTGACCAGAGATTAGTCTATCACATGTGGCTATTATAATGTTAGACTGCTATACAGGTTGTTCAATTGTTTATCTAATTCCAAGACAAGCTTATTCTCTACCTTTTATTTGAACGTTTGCACAAGATCCAGAATCTCAATTGGTGGGAATGAAATGAACCAAGGTACATTCATTCAAAAGTTGTCCAGGAAAGAGCATATTCACTTTGTCTGCATTAAAGTGGTGAAGTCTGTTTTGTTCATTAGCCTTGCTTCCTAACACTATACTACAGCTTAATTTATCCATATCTCACTAACTGCAATATTGTATGGGCCAGTATGCTTCCTACCTATACTCATTACACAGGCATTTGCAAGACTAGCCACCTCTAACTACTTGACTTCATATGCCCCTCTGTTTAAGAAACTCCATATATTGTCTATCTACAACATTAATATACTCCAATTATGCACCTTCATCTACAAATATACATACCTCCCAGACAGCCTAGCAAAACCCTTCAATTAATTATTTTCAGGTTAATTCCACATAAGACACTGCGATAACCTTCACCCTCCCCACTGCCACACCTCACATAGTCAATTCTCTAGCAGATAGAGGTTCCGTACTCTGGAATTCTTATTGCCAAACATCATCATCCCTCAATAAGTTCAAGCGTAGACTAGTGGTCAGCCTGATGAACCAAACTACTCAGTAGTCTCAGTACTCTCCCACAAATACATAATCAAACATGTTTTTTCTTGTATACTGAGAATATCATGTACATTTATAATTAGTATGCTCTGTTTAACTGATAGAAAAAAAACTAATGTTGTACTTATATTTGTATATTGGAGTGGTTTTCATTTCCCTTTTGGGTTTCCAACCTCAAACAGTTTTTTTTAACAATAATTTTTATCTGTACTGTTTTGTCTTTCACTTGTTTTCTTTTTTCTTTGGTGCGAATAAATAAAACCTATACTGGGGTATATTGAAATAAGATGCCCTAAAGCTCGGGGCGGAGTGGAGTAAATGATCTCCAGCTCAGGTCTGCAGCTATGCGTTTGGTTTGATAACTTGCTAGCTAAATGGCTAGCTTGCAAGATCAAACTTCTTGGTTACAACAGAGACAATCAATCCCCTTCTGAATCAAGATCCCTGCAGCCTAAACTATTTTTTTGTGCTGTTTTATTATGTTTGGAAAGAAATAGCACCCCTTGTGTGCACTGCCGGTAATACCGAATACTCTGCAGGTACAGGAAAGGTATAAAACAATTTGGATACCGCCCAACCCTAATAGCCTATTACCATTGCCCAGTACGGTATGTCTCAAGCAGGACTTTCTACTGAAGCTCAATGAGGAACACATTGACGATATAAGCATAACGTTATGCATAACTGCTCTGATTTGCATAGAACAGGTGCTTACCCCCAAGCTAAAACACAAGGAACACTAGAAACAAAAGCCCAATAACTAACTAACTTTATTGAAGCGGAAAAAGCTTGGGAAAGTGAATACGTTTTTCTGTGTGAGTGTACGTGCGTGTTTAACGTGTGTGTCTTTGTGTCTCTTGTGTGTGTGTGTGTGTGTGCGTGCATGCTTGAGTCTGTGTGTACAGTCATATACATGAGAGAGAGGTGTGTGTGTGTGTGTGTGTGTGTGTGTGTACCAGCTCTTATCTGTACCATGTGTCTGTGTGGTCCCTATCCAGCCAGGTCCTGTCTGTCCCCACTATTGTTCCCTCCCTGTCTCCGTCTGTGTTTGTTTTCTTCGGGGTGTTTGGAGCGTACGCCGATAAAGAGCCGCTCAGCGTCTCACTCACAGGCTTTGTTCATCTGCCACTTCCTCATTATTAAGTTTTCCTCCCTTCCTCTCTACCACCCCCCCCCCCCCCTCTACTGTTTGTGTCTTCTGCCCCCACCCCCCCTCCTTGTTCCTGTCTACAGCAGCTCATGCGAGAGCGACAGCAGATGGCCAGCCGTCCCTTTGCATCGATTGCTGTGGCGCTGGATGTAGGCGTCGACCAGGAACAGGAAGAGCTGCTGCAGGGGCTGGTTGAGGTGGGTACCTTAATGCAGTTCATTAGCATATTGTTTTCCATGGCGATGGTGACACCCTGGAATACAGGCTTGGCACCGAGTTCGCCCACAGCATTCAATGTTGTGTGTAGACACTGGAGTGTGGGTGTGAAAAAGCATGGATTTTTCACTACTTGAAATGCAAAACATATGTGGCCAAATCTTAACAAGAACTGAAGGCATTGTGGGAAATCACACAACAAAGAATAGTCCAGAGTTTAGCTTGGCCTTAGCCAGAAAGGCTGGTTTGTTATGAAATATGGACATTCTGAAAAGCAATTCCTTTTCTTGCTGTGTCCCCAATAGGTCCATGGGTTAGGTCACACGTTCCTTTCCAGCATAGTTCCAGCAACTACAGTGGATGCATAACCAGGCCAACGCAGTTCAGCTCGACTTATCTTGGCTCGGCTAGTGTCAGTAGTATGAAAAGGGTATTACTAGTTTGCCTCCTATATATGACTTGTGTTCCCGCTCTACCTCTATGGGTATTGGGTATGATCTGATAATCTACCTCTGAAAATGCTTAGTGGTTGTGTGCGTTCTGCAGGTCTCTGTTTCATAAAATATTTACCGGCTCTACCACAAATCTGTTAACGGTTTGGTGCCTGACAACCAGTCCACATTTAGTGGAATTGATAGTGCGTTTCGGGGGAAAAAGTGTGATTTGATTGCATTATTTATATTAATTATTACTATATTAACTATATTAATATAGTAGATGCAGGTTAGCAATATTTAAATATTTTTATTGGCCCATCTAGCGGACAGGAATAGACTCATCCCAAAAGACTAATCCCAATAGTAGATGGTGCTATAATACTGCATGGACAGTAATCCCTTAGATTAGTGATCCCCCCCCCCCCCCCCAGCTAAGGCTACAGCATTCATCGTTGTCCAACCCTGAATAGATTTTCTTGTTATTTTCCTGTTTCTCCCATTTTGAGCTCCTGAAGATGAGAAACAATGAAATGGAACGTTATCTTTACGTAAAGGTTAATTAAGTAACATCTGGCGTTTGGCCACATAGACTATTTAGCATAATTGTATAGTAAATAAGAAAACTTTTACAGCTGTCCTACTTGCAGGTGAATGAATGTATCCATCATCGGATTTCATACCTAATTTGGACAGTTACTGTGTAACACAGTTCTGGACCTGTGTTTTTATGTACAGGTGTATTTTGGCCAAATCCATTAGGACAAGGTGTACAGGAGGGCATTTCAAATGTTTAATCCGCATTTTGATAAGCTTATTACATTTGAATGTATGGAAAATGATGGAATTGGATTAAATTCCCCAAAAATGTAGACGGGGCTGCAGGAAGGAAGGGCACACTCACTAAATAAAGAATGCCTGGAATTATTATTGTAATTTACCTAATGCAGTGTTACGTTTGTATTTAATGGACATACCATGAGGAGGTTGGCACATTTTGCCTTACCTGTCATCTGAACAGATGGATAACACAGTGGCTTAAGCCCTTTCCCAATGGAGCAGTTAGCTAATGTGCGCTAAGTGGAGATGACATTTTTACACATCTTCTAGGTGCTGCTAAACTGTGTTTTACTCTCTCAGGGATCCTCAAAAAAACTATTCTGAGGTGAGTAATGCCTCACACAACTCTTGTGAGACAGTGTGTTTTGTGGATTCCATCCCACACCCACCCCCTCGGAGAGAGTGTGTTGGAGGTGAATTATTCTCTTCAGAACAAGCGAGATGAACTTAAGTGTTTCTGATGTTCTCTTCAAACACAGCGTTTCAAAGAGATTCTCTTTCCTGAGAATCTTCAAAGAACCAGCTGCAATTATCGACATCCGGTAAAAGTCAGGCAAACAACTGACAGTCTGTTATTTACCCGTAGAAATACAACATTTACGTTACAAAACCTACATCTGGATGAGATCAACAAGACGGGGGTCTTTGGAGACACGTATTGCTAACAGATGTTGATAATTTGGATATATTGGTTTAAAATCAGATGAGTATTCAATGAAAAACACAAACGTAAGTTATTGTCATCAGAGTGGTCGATGGAAGACAAGCTATCCAAAGTAGGCACTATGAAAGAGTAGGGTTAAGTTATATGGCATGTCACTAATAATCTTATTTTTGTTGTATATATGTTTTTCCTTTATTTAACTAGGCAAGTCAGTTAAGAACAAATTTTTATTTACAATGACGTCCTACTTACAGGGTCAGCCATAGTAGTACGACGCCCCTGGAGCAAATTAGGGTTAAGTGCCTTGCTCAAGGACACATCGACAGGTTTTTCACCTTGTCGACTCAGGTATTCGAACCAGCGACCTTTCGGTTACTGGCCCAACGCTCTAACCGCTAGGCTCCCTGCCGCCCTCAATATAGAGGGGTGACATCAGAAGACAATCAAACCAAATCAAACGTCATGTGTGGGTATTTTGCCATGTCTATAGTAATCTATCAGGCAGATGTTGACAGTTTATGGTTGTGACCATGGTGATGCCTTGTCTATAGTAATCTATCAGGCAGATGTTGACAGTTTATGGTTGTGACCATGGTGATGCCTTGTCTATAGTAATCTATCAGGCAGATGTTGACAGTTTATGGTTGTGACCATGGTGATTCCAATATTGTTTGTTTAAATTAAAAGTAGAGAACTTTCCACACCATGAGTGGTCTTGTTGGACTACATGTAATGAGAACATGAATAAGGGATCCTTATGGTATAGCTGAACCTGTTCATGATTTTAGACAAATCCATTACTGCCAGTTTTTAGAATTTAAAAAAAGTTTTGGGAGATTTTTAATTTGGGATCCTTTGCTCCGTACAAGAGCATTTCCAGTAATAGAGCCGACATGGAAATTAATAATATTTAAAAAATTCCCCAAAACATTATTTTCCTCATAAAAATGTAACTATAAAAATAGTTTCTTTGCCAGACATAGATTTTCCCTGAGCTAATTTCCTGCTATTCTACACATTTGTGAGACTGAGAGAAAATGTTGCCTTTTTAAAGCTAATTTCATGGAGTTGGGGGCATTGTGGGATCTGTGAAGGTGTGTGCTACGCCAGTGAGCATAAGACCAAAGGGAAGTGAAATAGGTCCTGTGCTCCAATCATTTCTCCCCACACAAACCACACCTGGATCATATTCATTGTCTCTGAAGTGTTACACAAATACCACACAGAATAAAACAGCTGGCTTGAGTTCCTGCACTAGCTTTGTAGCAAACCACACAAGCTGAGTCAAGAGTTGAACGACACAGGAGAAAAGACGACACGTTTTGATTTAAGGGCAAAAGACCCCAGTCTTGAGTCTATAATAACCGTAGAGTGAACTACCCGTCTAGCAGGTAAATCACACACCAGTTCCCCCTCCTCTTGTTTTATACTGTGGCTCCAAATGACCGGGCCATAGTATAAAACAAGAGTTAACTCATCAGCATCCATCACATCTATACAACATTTGTGTAACGTCGTAAAGCCGATGAGCCTACAGCAACGAGCATCTGTAAGACGCCCGGACGCACCTCGCCTTCCGTCCCAGAGTGATATATGGCGATGGGTGTCATAATGCTATTTAAGGGGGAGAAATTAATCAATTTCATATCTAATGTTTTAATGCGCTGTATTTATTTTCATGCGCTGGGGTGGGGGGGGCAGTGAGGATATAAAGAATATTTATGGTACCTGGGAGAAATAGGCTGTGTGGTTTATCAGCACCCACAAAGCCTTTCATCAGAGACGGAGTAAGGGGAGAGAGGACACAGATGGAATAAACCTGTATCTTGAGCTACACACATGTAGAAACACATGAAAACAAACACATGTAGAAATACATGAAAACACCCACACAAACACATGCAAACACAAACCTTCCATCATTGTCAATTATTAATTGGACGTTTAAGGCAGACAAAAGCTTGAGTCTTGGCACATGTTGCAGTGTTATTAACTCTCACCCGTTGTCGATAGCAGCTCGGTCAGAACAAACACATTCCTCCTAATGTTCTATTTGCATTGAACAGAAAGCCTTCTTTATTATGTGGACATTACAAAGGTGGCCCAAGCATATTTCAGTGCTATGATGGAGCCACCTGCTGATTCAGCTGGGTAAACTGACTCCCAGCCTCTCTCTTTCTTATTTGTCCATAACTATCAATCTCAGCTGAGCAAACACTGTGTACTGGTGGGAAATGGGGAGAATTCTGCAGTGATCTTCCTGGATGGTATTCTACTTTCAGTGAGGGTAGAAACCTGTCTTACTGCTCCGTCTGTCTCTCTCTCCCCGTAGCAGTTTGTTTATTTCGGAAACAGCAGGTGGATATGTTTTTTCTTGAGAAATGATGCTTGTCCCAAGCTGAACTTCTGTTTTATAAGCTCCTCTGTTGAGCTTCTTAATTCGAAGGGCGAAATGCTGTGAGAACAAAAAATGTGGAGCTTGTTCTTGGCCGTTATGGACACAATCTTGTCTTTTAAATATACCTGGTGTAATCCTTGTGGATCCTTGTCAACCATACAGTTTCATAAGGGCAAACGCAGGCCTTCCATCTAACTGTGGTAAGCCTGCCATGTTACGTTAAGCTTTGTTTTGGGTCTGAATATCCAGCTATTTATTTCCCAGCCTGTCACGGTACTGCAATTCAAACTCTATAATTCCTCCCAGATCCACACAACATGAAGGGCTCACATGAAACGTCCATAAATAACGCCTTCAGTCTCCCCCAGAAGACTTGCACCCTGTTCACCCTGCTTTACAAGCCCCTCTAAAGGCAACCTACAGGTCAGCCAGGGAGAGGCTTTAAGAAGATCAGTGGAGGTGTGAGACGAGTCGAGCCTTTCAAACCCTCCCTTTCCTTCCTCACACCCCCACCCCCACCCCCCTCCCTCCCTCCCCCCTCCCTTGCCTACCTCACTCCCCCCCTCCCTCCCTTCCCTTCCTCCTCCTCTGGAGCGTAATGGTTAGCCTGTCTCCTCTCTGGCTGTCTCAGATTCAACTGACCTAGCAAACGGTCACATTAAGACTGAAACATTGGTTACATTATTTTCATAGCGCTTTGCTTAGTGTTTGAGGCGAGAACAGGACAGAACAGATCTGATTTAAAACCAGTGCAGCGCAGGCCTGGGCTGGGTTACAGATGTATGGGCTGGGTACTAGATGTGTAGGCTGGGTACCAGATGCATGGGCTGGGTACCAGATGCATGGGCTGGGTACCAGATGCATGGGCTGGGTACCAGATGCATGGGCTGGGTACCAGATGCATGGGCTGGGTACCAGATGCATGGGCTGGGTTCCAAATGTACCCGACGTATTTTCTGACAATGTACCCAGTGTCATATAGAACCACCCATAAGCACAAGTACAAGTCATTCTGCTATTGGCTGTTATTGACACTGTCATTGTGATAGGAGGAGAATGGGCTCTGTCATTGTGTAGTAGTGAGGCTGGGAAGGTTAACATTGACAGGTTAACATTAACATTGACAGGTTAACATTAACATTGACAGGTTAACATTAACATTGACAGGTTAACATTAACATTGACAGGTTAACATTAACATTGACAGGTTAACATTAACATTGACAGGTTAACATTAACATTGACAGGTTAACATTAACATTGACAGGTTAACATTAACATTGACTGTTTAACATTAACATTGACAGGTTAACATTGACTCAGACATGCTATTGGTATTCTGATGGCCCATTGCCTAACCCTAACCCACTGATTGCCAAAAATATTGCCCCATACTTTTCAGCCAACATTATTGCCAAACTGGTTATATGTTGGTGTCAGGTAGCCTAGCGGTTAAGAACGTTGGGCCAGTAACCGAAAGGTCACTGGTTCAAATCCACTAGCAGACTAGGTGAAAAATCTCTGTGCCCTTGAGCAAGTACCCTAATTGCTACTGTAAGTCGCTCTGGATAAGAGCATCTGCTAAATGTGTGTGTCTTTATGTATCAATATATGACACGCAGTGCCATTCTATCCAGGGTAGGTCTGACGTGTTCAACCAATGATGCATAATGAATATTTTCTTGAGTAGACCTTCACCTCCATTATATTGCCTGTACAGGCACCACACGCAATCAGCCTACTCACCTGCTGCTAGCAGATGGACGTCAATAGTCCTGTGGATCAGAGGTTATCGTTTGATTGCATTAATCAGTCCATTAGCGTGTGCTAGCTGCTGTTGTGTGCTTACAGCAGGGCCGTGTCAACAGAGGTGGAACTACTAGGTCTGTGTGTGCAGGCAGGGTTATGACAGATATAGTGGGTATAACAACGTGCAGGCAGGGTTATGACAGATATAGTGGTTATAACGACGTGCAGGCAGGGTTATGACAGATATGGTGGGTATAACGGCGTGCAGGCAGGGTTATGACAGATATAGTGGGTATAACAACGTGCAGGCAGGGTTATGACAGATATAGTGGGTATAACGACGTGCAGGCAGGATTATGACAGATATAGTGGGTATAACGACGTGCAGGGTTATGACAGATATAGTGGGTATAACGACGTGCAGGGTTATGACAGATATAGTGGTTATAACGACGTGCAGGCAGGGTTATGACAGATATAGTGGGTATAACAACGTGCAGGCAGGGTTATGACAGATATAGTGGGTATAACGACGTGCAGGCAGGATTATGACAGATATAGTGGGTATAACGACGTGCAGGGTTATGACAGATATAGTGGGTATAACGACGTGCAGGGTTATGACAGATATAGTGGTTATAACGACGTGCAGGGTTATGACCAATGTTCCCTCTAAACTGCGTGCGCTCTCAGTAGCGGGCCCAGAGAGCAAATCAAGTGCACTATAGGCCTAACCCTGGCCAATCAGATGGCTCAGATTATCGTGTCTTGAGTATAAAAGAAAGCTACAGCAAAGTTGATACTGTGAGATTTCAAAACGTTTAAAACCATGACTAGAGAGAGACTGTCAACGAATACAGCAAAGAGCTGCTGTTTTTATGAGTGAGTTCATGTTTAAGTTCTTACTCACCACTGTCAACACTTTGTATTCAACAGTTTTATAAGCCACAAAATGTGCGTTCTTCCTATTTCCACTCAGCGCTACAACAAGTACTGCAGCAGTAATGAATGAGTAGGAAAGTGTATTTATAGGCTGTGTTGTTGTTATTATTAGCAGCTTGGGTTTTTTTTATTATCAAGGAATATTTCACTTTCTCTGTTCATAGGAGAAACAACATGAATTTGTGCATGAGCCAGAAATAATGCGGTGCGACTCGAGTTTCGACAGTGTCAGTGGAGGAAAGGGAGAGCGGAGGGATGTTGAGAGGCAGACCCTGTCTTCTGCTCTCTCCTTCCACTGAGACAGGCACCATCAGCCCAGTAAAATAAAAATAAAAAGCAAATTATTTAAATACTCACTCAGCTGTGCCTCACAAGTAATACAACAACGGATTTATTACTTGTGTGATCATATAGCCTACTTCAAATTTTGAAATATACATTTAAAAAATGTCCCGAACAACAATGCATTGGCAGGGCAATTCAAGCAAAGCCAATATGCGGTGATAATATATTGGGCCTATAGCTTACTGCACAATCCTCATGGCTACAGTACTGTTTTTAATTGGTTAATGTTGCATAGGCTTACACTTTTTAAGTCATGCTAAAAGAAATCTGAGCGGTAGATCTCGGCTTGCATTTTGACTCAGAAAGTGATCTTGACTCAGAAAAGGTTGGTGACCACTGTTCTACAGTTTTCCCTGTTAACACTATCAATGTTTTCCTTTAATTGTGATCAAATAAACGCAAAAATTTGCCACTTTCAATGTAAAATACAGAAACAAAACAAGACTATGCAAGAGATTTTATTCTAGGCAGAACGCATCGGAGTAGGATTCTATTGCATTGACACGTATTACTCCGCCCGTACTGTACACAGACCTGTGCGGCATAAACAATCAGAACTGCAGTAGGCCTATATGCAAATAGACCATTGCCTTATATGGATCTGTGCCATTTACTTAGAACTGGACTGTGTTTACAGTATGAGCGGTTTTGAGTAGATGCACTTGTTTTGAGCCACGTGCACATTTTGTTCACATCCTTTGCTAGTTAGTGAGTTATTAGCCCAGTTATAGATCATTTGTAGTAAGTAATAGGGAAGTGATTGCTTCCTACAAGAGCACAAAACGTGTACATTTCTAGGGATCTTTGAAAAGCGAGTCAGGTAAAGAGCTTTTTTTTGTCTTAAAGGGGCTGTGTTGTATTTTGATACAGGCTTGGACAAGTTAAGTAGAAAATAGGCAGAGGGTAGCATCATTTGTCTGATTCTCTGTAATAATGGTATGAGAATAATAATGCATTTTATTTTTTAAAGTGGTTTCTTGAATCAAACAACACATTTTCAGTCACCTCCTTATCTGAAGGACAAGTGGATAAACAGGTTAATGTAGGCCTACATTGAACACCACACATTGGCTGCTACTGTAGGCTGAATGATAGAATAGCCATTTCCATGTTAAAATGTTATGGGATGCATTTTCTCCATAGTTTTAGCTGGTAGGGCATTCTGGTAGGCCTACATTATTATCAAATAGCCACAGTAGCCTTCTTGGTCACTGTAACTTAAAGCGGGTACGCCTCAGTGTTCACAGTAAAGGCGCGCTGGAAGTTGTACAGAATTTTCACAACGTTCAAGTTTGCGCTCAGCAGACCAGAAATCTGCTCAGTGCCCCAAACAATTTGAGGGAACATTGGTTATGACAGATATGGCGGGTATAACAATGAGTGATGTCAACTGTTCTGGGCACGAAGTAGTGCTAGTGCGTCACTCATGTAACCTTGGAGACACAATGGGGGAGCTTTTGGTAATGCAGATGATTAGATCACATTGGTTGAATATTCAGAGTAAAGGTCCCTTTTGACACTAGGGCTGCTTGTCATGCATTGAGCATGTTTCCTTTATCACTTGGACTTTATTGTCCTCAGTTTGATTGACTCCCCTTGGTCTTCCTCTTGGTCTTCATTAAATTCACACACAAAAGCATAAAATACTTTTGTCCTCACAATTGCTGCCATGAATAACACTTCACAAGCATAAACGCCATTCTCTCATTTATGAGGGGGATTTGAAGGCTGAGGCTAACGATCTGGAGTAGGGATCCTATAGACAAAGACATTTCATTCATGCCTTCTTGGAATTGCAATCTCTTTTCAAGGACCTATTGATTACTGTGCTGTTCTTGATGTGGCCAGCTCCACAGATACACAGGAAGGAAGTGAGAAGTTATTGCTGCTGGTGCGATCACCAAGGACTAGCTGTGAGTGTGCTCAGTGTGCAAGAGAGAGAGTGTCAAGTGAGTGAAAAACTGAGTGAGAGAGAAATAAAAAATGTTTGTTTAGGCTCTCTCTCTATCTCCATCCATTTATTCTTATTCCCCCCATCGACAGAGTTTGGTGAGCCTCTTTTGTGTTTACGCTGAATTGCATTTTTGGGGGGATGGCCCATGAGACTATGAGAAATCCCTCGTACAGCCGGCTATGGCATACATTACGCAGCATGGCCATTTTTTTGACCGAATAAATTAACTGTTTTTAGGAAAGCATCCTCTGGAGTAAGTTTACGGGGCTGCATTTCTGCGTGACTTGGCATGTAATCACTTTGTTTCCAGCTGGCGATGCCTGTGCAACATATAATCAGCAAACTCGTGAGAGGAATTCACAAATGTAGCAATAACTTGCACATGTTGTTTTTTGGGCTGTGCTGTGTCTACCGCTACAGGTGTACGGCTACGCATGAGGTAACCAGACAGCCAATCTAGATTTTCTCCTATTTCTTAATGATAGCTGTGTCTTTGTTTCCTCCTCATCTGGTAATTAATATCTCTGCATTTTGAAAAAGGTATGAATCTATAGTGAGTTTGGAGCAAACATTCTGAAATAATGGCTTTTCCGCAATTTTGGAGCGTGGAAGATTTACTATCCTCCCCAGCTGACGCTCAAGCACGTCTAAGGCCTCAGAAAACACATGAATCATTCCCGTTATTAGTGAGGGGGAAAGAAGTGAAAGACATACTCCACCTCGAATTAGGAGGCAAAAAAGTTATGCTTTCATGAAGCATTAGAGAGATGATTAATTTGTCATTTGTGGCGAAGAGGAGAGGAGAGGGGCTGTAGAATAGCGCTTCCTAATAGGATTGTAGCTACGCTCACCGATGCACTGATTAAAATGGACATTTGCAGCCGGGTAGAAACGTTCTTTATTTTTATATCCTTCTGCAGTGTGGCTAATGAATCTGTCTGCCGAGAGAACACTCTGGCGCTCTGACTTCTGTGTTGACCATAATATGCTCCCAGCTTTCTGAGCCAGGCCACTCTAGGGCAGGCTGACAGGGTGGAACTGGGCCACTCTAGGGCAGGCTGACTGGGTGGAGCTGGGCCATGCCAGGGAGGCTGACTGGGTGGAGCTGGGCGACGCCAGGGCAGGTTGACTGGTTGGAGCTGGGCAACACTAGGGGAGGCTGACTGGGTTGAGCTGGGCCACGCTAGGGGAGGCTGACTTGGTGGAGCTGGGCCATGCTAAGGGAGGCTGACTGGGTGGAGCTGTGCCACACTAGGGCCGGCTGACTGGGTGGAGCTGGGCCACACAAGGGCCAGCTGACTGGGTGGAGCTGGGCCACACTAGGGCCGGCTGACTGGGTGGAGCTGGGCCACACTAAGGCCGGCTGACTGGGTGGAGCTGGGCCACGCTAGGGCCGGCTGACTGGGTGGAGCTGGGCCACGCTAGGGGAGGCTGACTGGGGCGTTTTCTCCCCAGTTTTCTTGTAATGTTAGAGACATATGTGCCATGTATGCTTGAGGTACACATGAAGACTTGGATTAGAAGTGTAGAGTAGTGGTGACTACTCACTCACTCATTAAAAGGTAGACTGGTGAATCAGTCTCTCCTGCTGCTGACTGATTCAGTATGAGCAGGCAGCAGTAGCCTGGTTAACTCTGAATAGGAACCCTGAGGTTAGAGAGTCAGCTGCTATGATAACCTCTTTTACTGGGACTGATTCACTGGCACACAACACATTAATTACACTACCCACTGACAACCTGACTGTCAGAATCATACTTCTTGTCTGATTCAGAGCTTTGCTATGTGACTTAATCAGAGAAGTGCTTGACCTCTGACTCTGACTCACATGAGGGATACAGTTCTTATTCATTATTTTCCTTGAATGTTGATTCAGAGCAGTAGACTACAAACCAGATACTAGAGTTAGGCTCAACCTGTTGGAGGCTGAATCTGTAGAATGTATCCATCTGATTCATACCTTCTGATTCATGCCTTCAAAGCACAGCGAATGATTCACTTTGCAAACAGTTTCTCAGTCGATCAAATTCCCAGTTGATTCAAAGCGACTCACTCAGCTGTACCACTCCAAAGCCAGCCCATCACATCGCTCCACAGCATTAAAATGGCGTAATGTACACCTGTGGCTGAGCGGAAAATGAAAGCCAGATTGAAACGATGATTGTGACACCGTTCGTGAAGCTGATGTTGTGTTGTGCGTTTCCCCCGGCTCAGAATTGACAGGTGTGAGAGGGATCCCGCCGGCGCCTGGTGCCAGCCAGGCAATGCCAGTGTGGCAGGGAGTTGTCGCGGCGAGCCTTCTCACACAGTAGCCTTCTCACACAGTAGCCTTCTCACACAGTAAACAGGTGTTTATAAGATGTGAGGCGGAGTTTAGACTTTGCATTAACGAGCGGGAGAGGAGAGGGAGGGCACCGTTCATCGCAGATTTGGGAGATTAAGGCAGAGATGTATCGTAGAACTGTCTTTCTGATATTAGTTTCTCTGTTCACAATGCCTCCCCTCAGGCTATGAGCAGATACCAGGCAGAGAGTAGATTACATTACAATAAGGGTAGTAAATGGAAAACACTTCTTATGTATTCCAAATCTTATCTCACTGGGAATAAATTCAAGGAGAAGAAGGTTCTTTTTTTCTATGGAAAATATTCAAATGAGATCCATATTTTGCATCGCTGGAAATGGCACGTTGGACATATACTGGCTCCTCTTAGAAGTTCAAACCTCATGATGATCTCCTTTAGTAAACAGAAAGACTAAATGGGACCCTTGGGACGTCCCAACTCTGACGTCATCCCATTAAAGTAGAAGATTTAAACGGTAAGGGTTATGGTTAAGGTTAGGGTAGGGGTTAAGGTTAGGGTTAGGCTTATGGTGCATCCCAAGGATCCGGGATAGCACTAACCTTTTGTAAACTGGGAAGATGCTGGGGGCTTTATGTAAATGAGAGAAGTGGCATTCCCCGACAGAAAATGCATGTATTCCATTATATAGATTCAGCCAGAACCACTGTCTCCCTTATTCCCTAGAGAATCCTCTTTGGTGTTTAGGGAAACTCTGTTCTTTGTGTGTGGTCAAAAGAACCACATCTTTGCCCCTTCCCTTAAAATCCTTGACTTTTTGGGCTTGTAATTTTGCGGTTATGGAACTTTGTCCCAGACCTGCTGTTTTCAACTCTCTCTCTAAACTATGTCAATCTACTATCCCCCATAGTACAAATGTTGACCTATTCTGTGTGAGAAATAAATATTCCAAACATAGTCTGGGACAGTTATGATATGCAATCGATCCCAAATTAATACAACCACTAGTATTAAAAAAATGCTTAAAATGTTGATAAAATGTTAGCCTATTGCCGTGCTGTGAATAAATAGGCTATAAGTGCAAATGTTCCATTAGCGACCAAAACACCATTATCAAAAGTGACCGCAAATGCGATTATGCATGTAATGATTTTATTATAAAGGTGCATTTTTATGGTGAAAATTATCTTCCCCAAACTTGAAACTCACCCGCTGCATATATATGCCAGTTAGGCTCTACAGCCCTTGTAAAGTGAATGAATGTGCTTAATTTTAAGAAGTTATTAGGCCACTTTAATACAAACCTTATCAAAACAAATAGGCCTATGGGCTACCCTACATGAGGTGTGCTACTATGATTTGAAAAAGTCGGGGTAAAAAAGGCATTGTTTTTTGCCTTAGCTGGGCATCATTCACAAGTGATAATATATAGTAAAGAGATGCAAAGATAAGCAATGCGCTTAATATTAGGAAAGTTGAGAAATAAATATAGTAGGCCTAGCCTATACAAAGCTGATTGGATCCTCCTCTTTTTAATAGAGGCCATCTGCTTGGGCTTTGTTTGTTTCGGTTTGGTTTTGGAATGTTTTTGTTTATACAAGCACAGTATTAAGTATTAGAATTATGGAGTATAGCTGGAGGACACCAACAGCACGGAGTAATAATTCATATCAGCAAGAATGGGAAAAATTGGAATGAGGACAGAGTAAAAGAGAATGAATATTCTCTCTCTGTCTCTCTGTCTCTCTGTCTCTGTGTGTGTGTGTGTGTGTGTGTGTGTGTGTGTGTGTGTGTGTGTGTGTGTGTGTGTGTGTGTGTGTGTGTGGAAGAGTCTCCTCTTCCCTTCTAAGCATATCCAATTAGTCACACAAAACACACACGCATTTACAACATATTTCTCCCTCGCAATGACCTGGAATGTTTAGATGTGTCAGACAAAGCCAACGTCAAAACCCTCATAACAAACTAACACATGACCTTTCTAATATTGAGAATAATATAGAGAATATAGAGCAACTCATATAGAAATATCTAATATAGAGCAGCAGCGCTGCTGAATCAACCCACCTAATGCATATAGAAATATCTAATATAGAGCAGCAGTGCTGCTGAATCAACCCGCCTAACTCATATAGAAATATCTAATATAGAGCAGCAGTGTTGCTGAATTAACCTGCATAACTCATATAGAAATATCTAATATAGAGCAGCAGTGCTGCTGAATCAACCTGCCTAACTCGTATAGAAATATCTAATATAGAGCAGCAGTGCTGCTGAGTCAACCCACATAGAAATATCTAATATAGAGCAGCAGTGCTGCTGAATCAACCTGCCTAACTCATATAGAAATATCTAATATAGAGCAGCAGTGTTGCTGAATTAACCTGCATAACTCATATAGAAATATCTAATATAGAGCAGCAGTGCTGCTGAATCAACCTGCCTAACTCGTATAGAAATATCTAATATAGAGCAGCAGTGCTGCTGAGTCAACCCACATAACTCATATAGAAATATCTAATATAGAGCAGCAGTGTTGCTGAATTAACCCGCATAACTCATATAGAAATATCTAATATAGAGCAGCAGTGCTGCTGAGTCAACCCACCTATTTAATGTGGCCTGGACAGATGCGTGTCAATCTCTCCTGGCTCAAAGTAGAGGAGAGATTGATTTCAACACTACTTGTATTTGTGAGAGGTACATGTTGAATGCACCGAGCTGTCTGTTTAAACTATTAGCACATAGCTCGGACACCCATTCATACCCCACAAGACATGCAACCAGAGGTCTCTTCACAGTCCCCAAGTCCGCACAGTACTACATAGAGCCATGGCTACATGGAACTCTATTCCACGTCAGGTAACTGATGCAAGCAGTAGAATCAGATTTTAAAAAACAGATAAAAATACACCTTGTGGAACAGCGGGGACTGTGAAGAGACACAAACACATGATAACATATACATTATACACACACATACACATGGATTTTGTATTGTAGATATGTGGTAGTAGAGTAGTGGCCTGAGGGCACACACTTAATATGTTATTTATTATAATTTATAATTTTACAAATTTTTTATAACTGCCTTAATTTCGTTAGACCTCAGGAAGAGTAGCTGCTGCCTTGGCAGGAGCTAATGGGGATCCATAATAAATACAAAAATACAGAAGTGAGCTAAGGAGCCGTGTTGGAGAGAAGAGATTTTGGGACCTGCTGCTTCCTAAAGAGGGATGTCAAATGGATAAGTGCACTGGTCAATGGCTTGTGAAATGTGCAGAGGGGGCCACGGCTTTCTGATCAGCACCATTTCCTCCTCTGCAATCTCTCCAGGGGATTGGACATGGCAATTTTCTGCCCTGCGGGGGAAGGCGTGCGTGGCTGGACTGATCCGCTCAAGGGGCGCCGCAGGGGCGTTACTCTCCACACCCCAGAGCGACTCCAATGTACCTACTGAGGATCTTATTACAGTATCTGTGTCATCATAATGTCCCAGTAGTATGTTACCTGAGGGGAATAGGGCGATGTGCGTCTGAGCATTCTTTGTAAAGCTATACCTATACTGACCTGCCATAACAAATTATAGAATCATTTAATATTCCATACACAATATCAGGTTCCTTTCCTGTCATTGTTACCTCATGACTCTGTTATGATAGTGTTATCATAATAGAATTGCAAGATCCTTACAGTTGAAGGATACCAAATGTTGTGGCCATAGGGCTCGTTTTCCCACTACTTCCTGTTTGATTTATGAGGGCTCTTCTAATTTTTAATTTTTTTTTTTTTTTTTTTTTTTTTTACCTTTATTTTACTAGGCAAGTCAGTTAAGAACATATTCTTATTTTCAATGACGGCCTAGGAACAGTGGGTTAACTGCCTTGTTCAGGGGCAGAACGACAGATTTTTACCTTGTCAGCTCGGGGATTTGATCCAGCAACCTTTCGGTTATGGGCCCAACACTCTAACCACTGGGCTACCTGCCGCCCCATAGTCTGTCTGAATTAGACCTCTTTCTAACCCACCCCTCTCCATTTCTCCTTCTTCCATCTCACCTCTCTCCATCTTGCCTCCTTTCACCTCTCCAGCTAGAAAATAACAAGCTGTTTGGAGATCCATTATCACTCAAACGACATTACAGGGAATTAATTCCAGATTGCTGTGAGATGTGGGTACAAATCGATGGTGATTAAAATGTTTTTTTTTCTGCCTTGTTCTCATTTTAGGCTTTTGTCTTGTTAGGGTGAGTCAGGTGATTAAACGTTACGTGACTGTTGGCTGAATCTTTAATCATGTCCTTCCTGGTGTAGGATAAGACTGAAACAAGATGGCTTTTGGTGTCTGGCTTTGGTTTGGGGGTTTATTTTCTTGCCTTGTCAGAGCGAGCCAGCCAGGTGATTTAAATGTTGTATGAATGTTGCAGGGATCTGTGTCTCCCTTCTCTGTGAAGACTAGAAAACTGAAACAAGGTGCAGATTTAGAACAAAAGGCCATATTCTATTGTGCATTTTTCAGACACAGTAAGACTGGAATGTGTGTGTGTGTGTGTGTGTGTGGTGTGTGCGTGTGTGTGTGTGTGTGTGGTGCGTGCGTGCGTGCGTCTGAGTATCTGTTCATGGTGCTTCTGCAGGCATTCAGAGAAGTAGTTTATGTGAAAGGCATGTTAATGAAAGTGTAGAAAGGGTGACATTATTATAGCCCAGCGAAATATGCTCTGAGAGTAATATATTCTCCTTTGTGCTGGGAATGCATTAATTCAGCCTGCCTGATGATCAAAGCCACACACACACACACACACAAACAAACACACACACAGCTCTCGAGGAATGGCAGGCATCTGCATTTGATGGCATTTTATATGGAAGTTTGGGAAGGAAGGAGAAGATTTAACAAGGCATTTGGTATTCATCGGCTTTTGATTAAGTGGGATGGTTTGAGCCATGTCTGAATCAGAGAGGAGAGCTTTAACTACCTGCCTGTGAGGTCATATTTTGACCCAGAAGACATATATTTGCATGATTCATCTCTCTGATTGGCTCGAGCGGTGCACCTTTTCGCCCTCGCCGTTTATTGCGTCTGAATGAGAGGATGTGTGCGTGTCCACTGACGAGATCTAGATACACTACATTAACTCCAGTAGGGGACAGGATGTGACCACACACATCTTAATGACCAAGCCCAGACCACTAACCCCTCTCTCTCTCTCAATTCAATTTCAATTTAAGGGCTTTATTGGCATGGGAAACATATGTTTACATTGCCAAAGCAAGTGAAATAGATAATAAACAAAAGTGAAATAAACAATAAATAATGTACAGGTAACATTACACTCACAAAGGTTCCAAAAGAATAAAGACATTTCAAATGTCATATTATGTCTATATAAAGTGTTATAATGATGTGCAAATAGTTAAAGTACAAAAAGGAAAATAAATAAACTTAAAATAACATAAATTGGATCTGTCTCATCTGAGGCAAGTATGTGTCTCTAATATGGTCATATATTTGTTAAGAAGTGCAGCTCAGTTTCCACTTCATTTTGTGGGCAGTGTGCACATAGCCTGTCTTCTCTTGAGAGCCAGGTCTGCCTACGGCGGCCTTTCTCAATAGCAAGGCTATGCTCATAGTCAAAGCTTTCCTTAAGTTTGGGTCAGTCACAGTGGTCAGGTATTCTGCCACTGTGTACTCTCTGTTTAGGGCCAAATAGCATTCTAATTTGCTCTGTTTTTTTGTTAGTTCTTTCCAATGTGTCAAGTAATTCTCTTTTTGTTTTCTCATGATTTGGTTGTGTCTAAATGTGTTGTTGTCCTGGAGCTCTGTGGGGTCTCTATGTGTTTGTGAACAAAGCCCCAGGACCAGCTTGCTTAGGGGACTTTTGGATTTTGATAATTAGCGGGTATCGGCCTAATTCTGCTCTGCATGCATTATTTGGTGTTTTTCGTTGTACACTGAGGATATTTTGGCAGAATTGTGCATGCAGTGTCTCAATTTGGTACTTGGCCCATTTTGTGAATTCTTGGTTGGTGAGCGGACCCCAGACCTCACAACCACAAAGGGCAATGGGTTCTATAACTGATTCAAGTATTTTCAGTCAGAACCTAACTGGTATGTCGAATTTTATGTTCCTTTTGATGGCATAGAAGGCCCTTCTTGCCTTGTCTCTCAGATCGTTCACAGCTTTGTGGAAGTTACCTGTGGCGCTGATGTTTAGGCCGAGGTATGTATAGTTTTTGTGTGCTCTTGGGCAACGGTGTCTAGATGGAATTTGTATTTATGGTCCTGGCAACTGCACCTTTTTTGGAACACCATTATTTTTGTCTTACTGAGATTTACTGTCAGGGCCCAGGTCTGGCAGAATCTGTGTAGAAGATCTAGGTGCTGCTGTAGGCCCTCCTTGTTTGGGGACAGAAGCACCAGATCATCAGCAAACAGTAGACATTTGACTTCATAATCTAGTAGGGTGAGGCCAGGTGCTGCAGACTGTTCTAGTGCCCTCGCCAATTCGTTGATATATATGTTGAAGAGGGTGGGGCTTAAGCTGCATCCCTGTCTCACCCCACAGCCCTGTGGAAAGAAATGTGTGTTTTTTTTGCAAATATTTACCACACACTTGTTGTTTGTGTATATGGATTTTATAATGTTGTATGTTTTTCCCCCAACACCACGTTCCTCTCTCTAAACCACAGGCATCTTAATTATTATTTTTTTTTTTTTAAATGTAAGCTTTATTTAACTAGGCAAGTCAGTTAAGAATGACGGCCAGTTGTGGTACAGTCTGGATTCGAACCAGGTTGTCTGTAGTGACGCCTCTAGCACTGAGATGCAGTGTCTTAGACCACTGCGCCACTTGGGAGCCCAATGGCCAAGCCCAGACCACCTCTCCTTTTCTGGTTCTGTTTCTCTCTCTATGCTGTGCACGTTGTTTTATCATGGCCCTGTTCATGGTGCACAGGTGCACACGTTGTGCTGGGGACAATAAAAGGCTACTCTAAAAAAAAGAGAGATTTATACTGCATTCGCTGGGTTTTTGGAGGGGAAAAGTTAGAAATGTCCCTGTGAGTTTTCTCAAACCTGTGTTTCTGTCTGAGTTTAACAATCCAACAGCAATCTATGACCTCTTAAACACTTCATTATAAGAAAACCACCGAAGCAGAAAGGAATAGTAAAACAGGACTACAGCCTGCCCAGCAGACTTCTTAGGCACCTATTCCTCCCACTTCAGTTTGTAAGAGCCTCTTAGTGGCTCTGGCCATTTGTCAACATCTGGTGTTGCCCTTGAATGCTAACGCTACCTGCAGATTGATGTTTACCGGAGGCCTTGCAGACAGAGTTAAGCGGCCTATCTGAGTTGAAGGACTTCTGGAACTGATTAGTCAAACAGAATAGGTGTGTGTGTGGTGTGTTGTGTGTGTGTGTGTGTGTTTGTGAGAGAGAATCCATCCACCTAACAGGTGTGGCATATCAAGAAGCTGATTAAACAGCATGCTCATTACACAGGTGCACCTTGTGCTGGGGACAATAAAAGGCTACTCTAAAAGTTTTGTCACACAACACAATGCCACAGATGTCTCAAGTTTTGAGGGAGTGTGTATTTGGTGTGCTTGACCACCAGATCTGTTGACAGAGAATTTAATGTTAATTTCTCTACCATAAGCCGCCTCCAACGTTGTTTTAGAGAATTTCCAACATTGTGAACAGAGTGCCCCATGGTGGCAGTGGGGTTATGGAGAATTTGGAGGCATAAGCTACGGACAACAAAGACAATTACATTTGATCAGGCAATTTGAATGCAGAAATGGGAATATTATCTGCATTAGGAAACATATTACAGAAACAGAAAGCTGTTCAATGTCAGTCCTGGAGGGACAACACTTCTGTTATTAAAACCATATTACAGAAAGCTGTTCAATGTCAGTCCTGGAGGGACAACACTTCTGGTTCTAATCAGGGACTGATTCAGACCTGGGACACCACATGAGTGCAATTGACTACCAGGTAGAAACAAAAAACAGAAATGTTTCAGCCCTCCAGGACAGACATTGAACAGCCTCGATCTAGTTAGTGTGAGCCGGTAGACAAGAGAGGAATAGGAGTAGATCAGATCCTGTATGTGGATGGGCCAGTCATTTACAAGCTGCCTCCTGGAATACCTTTCTCTCTTTTTCTTCTCTCTCTCTCTCTGTCTCTCTCTCTCTGTCTCTCTGTCTCTGTCTCTCTCTCTCTCTCTCTCTCTGCCTCACTCTCCTTGTCTCCATGCTGAAAGGGAGGAGAATGAGCTAGAAAAACCCCTTACCTCCTCAGGGAAGACCAGAAACATAATGGGCAGATATGGGAAAATGGCCCCAAGAGGTTTGCCACTTCTACAGTGTCTTCTACAGCACTACTAAGTGGTTTTCTTACTATTCTGTTTGGAGGTGCTTTATAATGCCAAAGCTGAAGACTACAGTGTTAGCCACCCTCAGGCTTTTTCCAGTGGACAATGCCACT